>JAZGTK010007775.1:0-19016 GCA_036877625.1 Ambastaia sidthimunki
AGAGTCAAAACAGTTTTGTTTTTAAAGCGTTTTATATAGTGTTTGTGTCTTGGTGTAGAATTTGGAACGTCATTGTGGACAGACAGATCTGCAGCTCTGATGGTACACTCATACAGGTGGGCTGTTACCTTGCGCAGGGGCTTGAGTTTGGTCTCCATGATGAAGTCATATTTGCAGAGCTCACAGCAGCGTGTGTCTGAGCTCTTGATCCACTGCTGCAGGCAGGACTGATGGACAAACCGCAGACTCCCGGTACAATGACAGGGTGTTATCAGTGGACTCTCATCATCCCCCTCACAGTGACAAATCCTGCAGTTTATATACAGACAAAGAGAGAGAGATTGTGTTATCCTCCTAAAACCAATGCCGAGCAACACAAGCCAATACTGTTTTATCATAGTTACACTCAGGGGCCCAAAACTCAATGCCAAATGATGGGAAAAACTGGCTTTGGTGAGAAAATAAAATAGAGTTACTTTATGAGGAGTTTGCAATGATGAATGTAATAGTGTAACCCAACTGATGTGAGTGACATGAGTATATTATGGGTACATAAAGTTGTGTTTTCCTATATGAATTAAGTCATTAGCACAAATATGTTAGCAACACAATCACAATGTGTCTTCATGTATTGTGTATGAAAGTTGATTTAGAGACAGATGAACTTGTATGTGACCCAACGAACTGTGCTATTTGTCACTTACATGTGAAGAAAAACTGCCAAAAATATGTAAGAATATTGGTAAAATTTTCTCTTGAAGAATAAAGTTTCTGAATTTACTATAGATCTTGGTTATACCACAATACTGATTTAGATATACTATATTGATTATAAAATACTATGCACACTATAATATAGTAAACTGCACTGTACAGTTTGTTTATCAGGAAACAGTCATGGGGTGATGTAGCCTTACTGTTTGCTGTAAACATGACAAATATCTGTGATCCAATCCAGGATTCAGAACAGCACAGCAATACAAGATTTGTGGGAAGTAATTTCTTACAGAATCTACAGAAGCATCCAACCACCAAACTCTGTCACAGCAGCAGGTGGGAAGGAATAGCTGTTTGCTACAGTCAGCAGAGGAGAGGGTGTCCAGAGGGAGATAAGACACAAAACGAGGGAGACAGACAGCGTGCAGTAGCAGGAGAGAACAGAAAAAATAAGCCTGCAGATAAAAAGCAGGTACCTTGTGGCAGCCGCAGAAAACTGATAACATTATTCAAAATGAATTGCACTTTTGAGAAATATGGTTAAATGATGTACACTTACATGAGATGAAGACAGTCATATCAGTGGCTTAGAAAAAGCTGTTTTGTTCAACATATGGTGGGCTGCCACCATTTTCAGGTCATGAGACTAGCAAAACACTGATATTCTGTGCATTTAATATGGGGTTCTACATATCATGGATGTCAGTAGTTTAGGATAACTGCAACATTAGCCAGCAAAATAAACATTACTTGGTGCAATTTTTGTGGAAATGTTTCTTGTTTTGCTTGAGGTTGCACTCACAAAGAAACACTTCTAGCCAAATGACATTTTTTTTTTAATTTTAATGATTTCCATGCATTTTTTCAGGCCTGGAAATTACAATTTAAAAATTCTATGGGTTGACCATAGAAAACCTGTGCTCTCTCTCTCTCTCTCTCTCTCTATTCACTCACACACACACACACACGCATATATGGTCATTAATTCAATTTCTGAGTCAGCCCATGCTTAATAAGCTTAGAGGTCAGCTGGAAAAGCACTGAGTACTAACAACTGCTCAACAAATGTCAACATTCATATTATGCAGATGTCAGTGCCATCGTGGTGCTGAGGCAAGCAGCAGTTCAAAGTGAATCACAGATGCGTTCACATCACACTGATGCTCACATGACGGCCAGTCTGGGAGGAACATTCACTGAAACTGAAGTTTGTGAAATACACTCAGTGCAGCTAATTTTTGCAGCACTAAGAGAGTGTGACTTGAATCGGCACTGTGTAATTTATGCACCACTGGCAGCACAAAGTTGCTAAAGTACTTATTGCCCCCAAACTAATCAGTATTCCCACTTTAAACTCAAACCATTGGTTATGTCACTGATGCAATGTGGGGCCACTCAAAAAATAAGAAATAACACAGAATTTACATTACCATGTTACTGTTGCGCATTAAACTACCATAGAAGACAATATTTAAAAACAGAAAAATGGAACACTTTAAGAAAGGATATACAGTACACAATACAGCTGACAGACAACAACAAACACAACAAAGTTGACAGACAAAGATAAACCAGCTTCCAGAGAAAGCTATGAGGAAAAGTTTTACAAAAATAAGCATACCTCAAGAAAAAAAACAAGACCATTAAAACCTAGTGTTCTCAGGACAGGTGCTTACAAATTGTCCAGCTTTAAATTATGTTCATGACATCATGTTTAAGTTTCTTTAAAAAGTTTCAGATCATTATACAAAAACTATTATTGCCACAGACTGCTGGACTAGACAACAGTAGAGGCTTATCTAAACTCTGACCTTCTTTGACATTTATTTTTTCTGACAGAACTACATGTGAATAAATGGCATTATGGCCATAACACACGGCTTAGCCACTGTAATGGATATAACAATCATGCCCTCCAACCCCACGAAACGAGCCCTCTAAATGCTAACTAGCTGCTGGGGCACAAACGAAAGAGAAGATTGCTTCCATGTTAGAGTCGAGGAGGCTTTTCAGACTGAATGACCAGGATAATGACTATTTTCAGATACGTCTGATCCAGTCGAGGCTCTACAAGATTAGCAAAACGCACAGACAAAAAGAAAAACGCAGCCTGTCACATCTCCATCAGCTGACAAGAAGCTTTACAGCCAATCTGAGCTCAGTGGGCGATAACTTCACCAAGGCGTCGCTTTAATAGCCCCTTTGTGTTTATGACTGCTCATAGTTTGCCTGACTGTTTTATTTAATCCTTTCACTCTTTCTACTGTTAGTTAGTTTAATCTGCATATATTAGGCCCAACACATAAAGCTAGATTAGATTAAATTAGAATAGAAAGAATCAATCTTATTACAGCATTTAACACATTCAAGGTTTTGTGATCTACTGTTCTAGAATAGTGAATTAGACCAACATGTCTCTCACTATAGTGTTCCTATAGATCTTTATCAGTGTAAATACATTGGTGATATATGTGATATATGTGACAAGTTTGTTAGTGTGTGTATTTATGACATTAAACTTATATTTAACTTATTCAATAAAACTGTGGGGTGTTCATGAGTACAATGTAATTCAATAGTTCAATGTGTTGATTGGATCTGAGAGCATTACTGGCAGCTGAAAGCACTATTAGCCAAACATTTGATAAATGAAAACACATCCACATCTATATCTAATTCTGTGCAAATCTGCTGGCATTTCTGCACAGTTCTGTGGGTGTAGATGCATGTAGGCCTGTTTGTAAAGCTCTTA
The DNA here is from genome assembly GCA_036877625.1 of Ambastaia sidthimunki. Lineage (NCBI taxonomy): Eukaryota > Metazoa > Chordata > Actinopteri > Cypriniformes > Botiidae > Ambastaia > Ambastaia sidthimunki. The sequence goes on from JAZGTK010007775.1 coordinate 3,470, forward strand.
AGAAATAAAGTAGGTACAGTTGCTCAGTAGGTTCTTAAGATTCTTAAGTTAGTGTTAGTTTCTGGGTTTTTGCAAGCACCAGTACATTTAGCATTTAATACATCAGCTCTTTAGAAAACACAACATCTTTCAAACCCGTTTTGGTTCTAACTGGTTCTACCTTTTGTAAGAACGTACACATGGCTGTTTGTACCAGGTGAACGTTGGCATAGGTCACACCTCAAGACACCTGAGCAAGTTTTCTGGCAGAAGCCCAAGCCTGGCTATTCCAACCCTGTTTTAAACCAATAAGCCTTGCTAACGGATCCTTAAATGTCAGCTATTTTAGGAGCACATGTGTTTTCACAGCACCGCATGAGGGTGGTAATACATGTGGGAAGAAACCCCAGCTCACCTTTAACAAGGATGTAAACAATCGATATGGAAAAAGCACCTAGTAAAGCTCAGGTACAGTGTTAAGCAATGAATTCAGCTTAGAGATACGCAGAGCTGGCTGGTGTAACCACTTTCCAAACAGAGACTCTTTATCTCTACACCACAGCAACTGGGAACTTCTCTTGAAAAATACTTCCTGAAATCTAAGATATCAGAAATAATTTTGTTTGTGATGACTAAGAAGTTTTCATATTCCCATATACTAGGACAAAAAGGTTTGTATTGGTAAGTCAATTACATACTTCATAAGTTACACTAATTGGTTGCTGGGTCATCTATGTAGTCCTGAAGATGAATAAATCATGGTTATTTCTCATGGTCTCAAATGCCAAAGAGCCATAACAAAACTGTAATCAGATCTCTGTCTCCATTCTGCTTTACTAAGCATGGCTGAACTACACAATTCAAAAAGCTAACGTAAGTAAGTGCATGTTCATTATCGACTGGACATCGCTCTTCTACTCCTCTAATTCTCTGAGGAAATCTTCTTGGACCATTCATGCACTTTCAAATCCCTTGTATAATTCTTTGTTCTCTCTTTTCATACCTACATACTTTAAATTAACTAACTGGTGCCCATTACTATGTGACCTTAAATGATAAGCTACTGGATTTGTAATGAAAATTACAGTTTTTTAACAGTTATAAATACAATATATATGATCCTGATCACCCGGTTTGTTAATACTTTGCAATATTGATTGGGTGGATGTACATTATCCCTTACACACATTCCACACAGCAGAATCCCAAGCCTGGACACTCAAGTCCCTTTTCCACACATGGATCTATTATACTGACAACTCCACCTACATATGAGTCCTGTTATCGATTGAGGACTGGAAGCAATCACACTGCTAACGTGGAACATAGTAGCAGTTTCACGGCACACAAGATCTAACAGGAAAGAGAAACAGGGAAACTGGAAATTAATACCCAGATGGGGGCTGCAGTGGGACTACGAGGATCAATAACTCTAGAGGTAGAGCCCATGGGTAAAAAAGGCTGGGTGGGAGTGAGTAAACCCCACCAACCTGCAGCAGTCCCCAGACAGAGAGTAGGGTGAGAGTGGCCCATTCTTTTCAGTCAGTGGAGAGGAGCACTGATCCAGGTCACCGTCCTCCTCAAGGGAACACAGAGGAGCCCTGAAACCCTCAACACTGAGCTTCTGTCTGGACGAGTCCTCCTCAAACACCTCATCATCTCCCATCTCCTCCATACAACAGGACTCACTGACCTCCAGCAAGGCGCTGGATGACTTGGGGACTTGCAGCCATGAGGTATAGCTGCCCATCTCGGACACCTGCAAGTTTCCTGTAGTGGAGGAGTGGGTGAACGGGAAGATGAGACGTAGAAAGTTTGAGCTTCTCTGAAGATCTGATTGGGGTGGACAGGGGGGAGCCAGGCAGTGCTCGGGCCCTGCATTAGAGATGTATTTGTAGTTGTTGAGGAATGATGGAGGTTGAGATAGAAAGGGAAGAGGAGAGTTGATCTTGGCATTGAGGGCTTTGGGGTGGTCATCTTGCATGTGCTTCTCTTTCTCTGGGCCCAGCTCCCCATCTGAGCACGTGCGGTCTATAAACTGAAGACCACTGTACAGGTTGTCCATCTTTTGGCCTACGTCATTTAAAGACTTTGAGAACTTGAGACTGCCAGTCTGTGGTTTCAGGTTGACTGATGGCTTGAGTAGGGAGAGCCATTCTGTGCCAAATAAGATCCTATTTTTGGGCTTGGTGGGAGAGTCCAGGCAGAGTGTTGTCATGGTGACACTCTGGGAGGCTGAGCTTCTACCATTAGAGTTCAGCATCACTATAGTAGCCTGTAAGGGCCTCTGTGAGCCCAGCTCCATAACAGGGTCATTAGAACTGCATATGAGGAGAGGAGAAATATGGGAAAGACAGAGAGAAAGAGGGGGTGTAGAAACACAGATGGAAAGAGAGAAAGCAAGCATAAACAGACATGCAACATGCATTACAGAACAAATGGAGAAAGAATCCAAACAAAAGGTGGGTAAAAAAAGGTTAGAAAACAAAATGGTTGAATAAAGATGGCTGGCAGTGCTGACTCACTCGTGTTAAATATGTAACACCTGTCACTTTTTTAAAGGAATAGCTCATTTTTGCATATATATTGTTCAAAACCTGTATACCGCTATTTTTGTATGTAACACAAAGGAACACTATAAAAAGAACTACAACAGTATGACTAAGTTCATCTGTTATTATTTCATATGTATGTTTTCCAAGCCTTTTGATGTCACAAAATGGCTTTGTGTTACACACAGCCTAAAAGTAAGTCTGTTTCACACGCAATATGTGGCTTTAGGAGACATATAGTGCATGAGATATATGGAATTATGGAATTATTTTTTTGTCCATTTTGGAGGTTGATGTTTACAGTCTAAAAACTGTCACTTCTAGAGCTGTAACAATTCTTTAGTGCTAAACAGGAAAAATAATAGTTTGCAGGTATGAAACAACATGAGGGTGACTAAATGATGATGTCGACTTTCATTTTGGGTGAACTGTTGCTTTAAGAAATTTTTCATTTCAGTGTCTGTGGATCTTTTATCTTTTCTTCTTGTACCGCCCGTGCCGGTTTGGCTTACAGTATGGCATGATTATACTGCAGGAAACACTGTCAGGGCAGAGGAGACATACCTGCATATATCCTGGTTAGAGGGCGTCACTGAAGTTCTCGGGAAACTGCAGGGAGCATTAACAGAGGTCGGACTTCCTGCCTATATGTAGAGCACAGACAACAGTACCAGATTAGGCTGTATAAATTATGCAGGAACTAGATTTGCATGTTTGCAAGGCAGCAACAGAATAATAATTTTAGCTAATCTTAGTATTTAAGATCACAAATATTCAGTATTTATATAGTATGATGTCATTGCTTTTGAACATTTCATTTCAAACATCCTTTTCCTGAAACTGTATTCCCAAAAAAGCAAATCTACAGCTAATATTACCTGAAAGTTCTAACCGAAGGAGCACACATCATATGTGCATTGTTTGATTCAATCATTTTTGTCCCAGACTAATTACCTATCGATTCTATCAGTAACGAAGAGAGAATTTATAGGCCAGAGCCTGACAGGGATCAATAGAGGACGGAGTGTCCAGAACTGCCCTTCATACACACACACGCACACACACACACACACACATGCACACACATGCACACACACCCACATGTTTGACAAAATAATGTATTTTTTCAGGCCAAAGAAATGTGCAAACATGAACAATCTTTTGACATTAGCATCTTTGTGCAGACCCAACCATGATTTTATCTGACACACGCACATCATTTCTCATATGAAGGTTATTGTTTGGCAACTGAAGATGTGATGTGCACATTATCATAACATTTGATACAGTTCTGTGTGTGTAGAGTGTGACAACTGTGTGAACGTGATTAACTCTGGAGTCACTTCAGCTCTAGTTAGTGAGATAAGGTGCGTTTGCAGGATTGACAGAGTGCATGTTTGTAAGATATACACACAATCACATGGATGTTAACGAAAATTACACAAACTCCTATCTGAAGCAAACAACAACTGCTCAAGAATCAGACAGTGATAGGGCTCTGAGTCCCACGTGTACAGTATCAACACACAAGTGTAACTGCAAGCAATGAAAAATAGCTGCGTCTCTAAATACACTTCAAAGTGTAATTCTATCTGCCTGCCAGTAAAGTTGTGTGTTAAAAATGCTTTGTGAATAACAATGCCTCATCTTTCAGGGACATCCTGGAAGTATAAACAGAAATTAAGTAAAATTATTTGTTTTCCACTATGAAACTGGCGCTGCCGCTAGCATAGACCTCTACATAACTACTAAAACCAGAGAAAACAACAACTAAAATGTTAATAACAAAGCCTTCACAAAATGTGGTTTATTCAACATTTTTAGGGTTTGCAAGGCAGCACTGTATTGAGTGCCACTATTACTTTTATCTTAGCCACAACTTTCTGAAAGTAATAAAAATTCCAGCCAACAGTTTTTTGGTTTTAATATGCTTTATTTCCAAATTTCTTTGGAAGTAAAATATACACTTTGATATTTAGAATGCTTTCAAAGCTAACCATGGTCATCTAATGGTAATAAAGTCATTCTAACAATTGCATACTGAACTGAATGTGGACATCTTCATACATCTGTTTGCACAGTAAATTGTGAAGGTACATCAATACCACTTGACATCAATTCAATTGAATACATTTTAGATAAAGATTGCATTTAATTATCAAAATCTCTTTCTTCCTACTGTCTACATTTGGGTTTGGAATATTTTTAACCATCATTTTAAAACCCTGTTCTTTCACAGTACTAAAACCATTGATATTTCCTTCAAGAAAAACAATTTGCCTTTTGTTCTCTTTATTACAGTACTGTAATCTACTGGACATAATTGTAATCTTTTTGTGTGTACAATATACAACAGTACTGCTTAAGCCAAGACTTTAATCACTCAGGAAATAAACTAGTACAGGACACCAGTTTTAACATTTTAATATCCTGGCTGGAGAATAATAGTGTTATGATACTAGGTCCTTTCTGACATCTGCATCATGAAGCAATAGGAATTGAAAACAAAATTCTGCTTAATTCTTCAATTTGACAATCTTTTCCTTCCTCTTCTCTGTTAGTACTGTTTATTGCATTAAAAATGTTGTTTTTAAATATATCTGCATGCATAACTGCCAAATAACCCAAGTACTGTTGCAGTAGGACAAACTGCATGTTTTAAAATGAAGTGGAATTAGGCAGCATGAAAACTTTTGGAATGACTCAAAAAGCAATCAAAGGGAAATTAGAAAAAAGGTGTTTACAAAAGCAGAACGACAAGTGGCCCTAAATACAAAACCATTAAAATAAGTGAGGTTTAGTTTCAAGGCTGTTCAACCCTAACCAATTTTCCGCAAACACATTAACTCTACAGCTAATTGTTTGTACATTATCATCTGCTTAATGTAAGGTGCAAGTTTATAGAATGATTCTGGAAATTAGTGCAGATGCTGTCATGAGGCCGGCCTGTCAATCACTCGTGTGAAAGTTGCTGTGATGAAGCACAGAGCTTCAAAACAGATGTTCCCTAACAAATGAAAAGGGTTCCACTCTCTCCAACAATATACTTGAACTTAATGTACTTGAACTGCAAGTCACGCAGTTCTTCCTGAAACATGGGAATAAATAATGCAATGCCATCAAAAAAAGCACTCAGATGTGTAGCTTCATAAACTCAAACTAAAAAAAACCTAACCTAAAACTCCTAAGTTTGGTTAGAGTCCTAACCAGGTTTTTACCCTATCCTTTTTATATAACAAAAATGCTCAAACCAAGCACAATAACAGCCTCACAGTCTAAAAATATTTGTTGTTTCATATTAAGCGATATAGAGCTGGATTTCAGACCAATAAAACTTTAAGGTGGGTGTGGCTTCCCAGCACAGTGTTGGAGAAATTGAAACTTAGAGACTAAAGACATGCTACTCATTGCCAGTTGAAGCCATGGCTTGTTAGGACAAAACCTCACCCAATCTTTTATTAACTGTCACCTTATGACTTGTAACTACTTTCAAAGTGACGAGGGGAGAAACCCTGACAAAGGATTCTGGGTGATAATAACACTGACATGGATCAGTTCAGCATTTTGACTGCTTAATGCAAGGCTGAACGTTAACATGAAAGCCCCATGGATTTCGACCCTCTGGGTTTCACTGCAGTCAAAAGCTTGTCACACAGCATGATGCATGTCGGACACTGAATACATAACAACTGTAATGGGACCGCTCATGTTATTTATCCTGCCAGAGATAACCAAGCTCAGAATGATAAGCCACTGATGTCTACTGGGCCTGAACACTGATCAGTCTGATGCTGCTTGATGCATGTAAACAGGGAGCTGAACATATTAAAGTATGCTAGGCTTTGAATGTAAATGAAGACAAACTCATCCTCAAAGCATGACAACAAACGCTGTTGGACTTGTTAGAAGTTCTCTTTTATTAATGAGTGCCATTAAAGCTGCTTTCACACTTGAGCTTTTGGTGGAGACCCGCATTGGTTTGATCAGAAATCAATTTTTTGTTAGTGTAAAAGAGGTTTTTGGTATTTTCTGTGTGTGCTCAGGAGGTGGTAAATGTTTAGTTGATATTAGTTTTACGTGGGTTGTGTTATTAAGCAAATTAATCTCATCTTCTTTTAACAAAATGTTTATATAAGACAGTAACCTGATTAAAATTGATCTGATTAAAACCTGATTATCTATGTATGGCTGATTATTGTCGTTTTTGATTTTTCACTTCTATGTTCTCCTCACATCGTAAGTCGCTCTGGATAAAAGTGTCTGCTAAATGCTTAAATGTAAATGTAAAAACTGTCATGGCTTTATTTAAAAATTAGTTTAATTGCACCCTTCAAATTAACTGACAGTGATGAACCTTTAGATGAAACAGCTTATTCCTCAGCATCTATGAATTACCCCACATATAAAACACATCAGATGAGACAGACATGTGTGCAGAAGAGAGCAGCTACTGCACTGTTTGATGTGACAGACAGCTAGTTATCCAGTGTGGTTCTGTTCACACAGGTTAAGAGAAAACTCTACTTCACCCAAACATGAAAATTCTCTCATCATTTATTCACCCTTATCTTGTTCCAAATCTGTATTGCTTTCTATCTTGTGTGACACACAAAAGAAGATGTTAGACAGAATGCTGGAGACTGACAAGTTCATTGTAAAGATAACAAAAGCATTCTTCAAAACTTCTCATGTATTCTGCAGAAAAAAGTCTTTGTCTGGAAAAGCTTGTCTGGAATAGCACAAGCGTGAATAAATCATGACGGAGTTTGTAAAAATGAACTAACCCTTTAACAGAAATCAACAGGCATGAGTCCTGAACCTTAAGACAGTCAGTTTAATTACAGAATACAGTTTTGAATCTGATTTAAAACTGAACTGAGTGTGAACGCAGTAATTAACAGAATGCTGCTGGCACTCTTGTATCATCTCTGTGTCACTATTAAAAGTGCTTTGAGAACAATGTTTCACTGTTTCTGAAAATAATTTTCTGTGCACAACATTTTTATAACATTAAATTTAAAACACACAGGACTTACATCAGCAAAGAACATCAGAAAAGAACAAGCTTGTGTGATATATGGTGGAGTTGTTATTATTCAGCTGAATCAATTGAACCACATGTGAAAACAGTCTAAACATTCTGTTTAAGGCTCTAGCATAAGACCTCAAAGCAGCAGAACGGTCTTGAGTTAAAGTGTTTCACGGAGCAGGTGACCCTGACATCTATTAGTGCATGTAAAGAGTTTATCTGTTAAGAGGCTCAATGTTTCGCAGAAGTGCAGTAAATCTTCACTAAGAGGAAGAGATCCACGTTAGAGTGAAAGGGCCTGACACACATGATCCTAACATGAACTCGCTTGTTATGTTGCTCCATGTCTTTCAACAGTAAAACCAATATGAATGAAGGGCAATTAAATCAATTTTCAATCAAAAACTAAATGAAAGTGAAAATCAATTTCCGATCAAAAACTAAATTAAAATGAAAATGAATTATTTAGTTTGTTTTTTAGAACTAATTCTAAAAAAGAACTAATCCTATATCAAAGAAATAAAAAGACTAAAATAACACTGTTGCATCACTAGGTTTCACTATATACAAGTATATACGTGAACACTAATTTTATGTGCTGTTGCCTTTTTAAAGCTGCATTTCATTAAACCGTCGGCTTGTTTACATTTGGCTACCTGAATATCAACACATTTGGTTTCATCACACAGACATTTGAAGCTAACTTTACCCTAACTTTCCCCTCTACCCCCCGTTTTATGCTAGCAAGTTAAGCATATTGATGCTGTGTGCTGAAGTTGTGTTGGTTAAGCATTTGTGCATAGTGTGTCTCCTGTCTAAATCATGTGCGTTTTGTTAAATATTATACAATAATATGAATGTTATTTTAAATGTGGAAAGGAGCAGTCTCAAAGTCTCTCAGAGTCCCTCAAAGTACAAAGTTTCCTTAATCTAACAAATACATAACTACAGATACACAAGTATCTACACAAGCACAGGAGGCCAACATTATTTCCACTGGTCTGATGCTTTTATTTTTGCTTTTTGCCCAGAGAAAATGTCCTGACCATCAGTTGTATTTGGCAAGGCAAAGTAATAAGTACATTTTGTTTAAAATGTTTTGCTTTGAAATGCTGTCGGAATAAATAAGTGAAGAATAAAAAGGAGCTGCAGACCCCCTGGAAGGCTAAGCCCCCCCCCTTTTTTCTCTGTCTCTATCACTTTCTATCTATCTCAGCCGAAAACGAAAAGGAAACAGATTTTCATACCTTTGAAATGTTGCTGGACCTGCTTGCAGAATGACCAAGCGGTTTCTCATTCTGTGAAAGAGAGAAAAGAATAGAAAGAGTTTTGAGAACAGCGCTTATATATCATTTCAAAAGAAACAAAGAGATCAAAAGGCAGAAAAACAAGTTTCAAGTACAACGGCTACTGCAACTGACCTCAAAAGTGTTTTAATAACACTGCAACCTTCAATTTTGATCCTTAGCGCACTCTACAATCTTGTGCACTCAAAAAGATGAAATACCGTACACCCACACAGGAAGAAAATAACACATTGTTAGGGATTTAACGAAACGATTGCTTTAATTGAATGATCTTTATGCTGTATATTTTATGCTGATTAATTCCATCCTCAAGAATCGAGGAGAGAAGTCTGGGCTCCTGCAGTGATATTATTTATAGGTCTGCTGTGAGTGAAGTGTATGAGGGTGGTTGTATTATCACAGTACTGTATGTTCCACTCCGTGACACTTATTTGGTCAGTTGCAATTATAAGCATAAATACGGAGAAATTGAAAGTGTGCAAAAACAGGCACAGAAATGTTTGTAATAGTGCCAAACCTATTAATCAGCCTATATTAGACCATTTTTAGATATTCAGCTTTGTCTGACAAACAGAAGTTGCAGATTTTCCTTGTGGCAGATCTAAATCTATCAGCCACCTTTATTAACTACAGCCTTCATTTCATTTTAAAAATGTGTTTAGTGAATTGAGTAATTTAACTGTTAAATACATGTTTACTTCATTTAAGCATTGTTTTTGTTATTACTGAATAATATTTACTATGTACAGAGGTCCGAAAGTAATAAAATATATTTTATAATATATTTAGTTTAATACAAATTAAATATGTCACCTATTTTTTTCCATTTGAAACATTACTATCAGCACAACAACTTGTGTAACATTTTTTTAAAGATTTTAGCAGTTTCTCCTTTTACTTGACAGGATACATCAAGCTGGCATGGACTCCAGAAGTGATAATCCATGTTCTCTCAGTATCATTTGAGAATGTTCTAGAACACCTTGTAAGAACATTTTCTGTGCTTATAAGGGAATTCTGAGGTGGTCAGATTTCAATGTTATGGTCAATGTCAATTAAATAAGTCAACTAAAGTAAATGTTTTGTAAAGTATTTAATGTGTATATAAGCCATTGGCCAACCTGCTCCTCAGCTATTAGCTCACTGAAATATTAGCTTTGTCTAAAAAACGGGTTCATTGCGATTTAATGCTGATTGAATCCATGTCTACATATAAGTTCACTCAACAGAATCAATAATACATTCATATATATTATAGCAGATATGTGATATAGCATCTCATTGTATTCTATTTTCCCCCAGAAAGGCTGATTCTTAATTGTGGTCCTTGTGTCGAGAAAAAAATCTCTGTGCTACAAAGAAAAAAACAGATCTGTCAGATACATCTTTTGTGTCTCAAGTCTGTCTCTTTGTTCTCTTTGAACTGACTGAAACAGGGACACATAACAGGCCCAAGAGCTCATAAGCAGCCTGAATACATACACATGAGCCCTATTCGGATAGGACTTGTTTTCCCTGAGGAATTTGTGTTTCACTTTGTGATTTTAATTCCCTACAAATCTAACGAGTTTGTGTTTTTCCTCACACAACCTTAGTAAAAATATGGAGCAAACACCTACAGTTTTTTGGCTACTGTAGCTCTTTTGAAGGACTTCTGAGACATTTAAGGCAGGCTGGGAATATCTGTGATTTTTGTACTTCCCGTTATTTTTTACATTGAATACAGTAGCTTCTAGTCTGTTTAAGTTTCCTGTTGCATTGCCTGGTGCACCTGCATTATATATTCAACACCTTTTGCCAACTGTCTGGGTGAACAGTTGGTGGTTAAAGAACTGCTGGCATCTCATCCACTGTATAAAAATAGAACGGCTACTATACTAGTAACCTCAGATACAATCGTCAATTTAATTGATTTCTTCCCTTACTTCCATAAATGTGATAAAATTACGACATTACATATTCAAGTCTTATTTCAAGTGGTTCATGATGTCAGCACCTGGAGCTCATGACCTTCACTAACACTCACAGCCAGACAAAAAACACTTCCATCTTAGTAAAAACAGATATCCACTATAATTAACTCTAATTCACATATCATTGGGAAAACTAATCCTGCCCGAAGAGTGCTTTACACACAAAACACACACAAATGTAAACAGGAAGTTCCATTTAGAGTCCTGCATCATTAGAATACAACAAACAACACTTACATTGAGAACAAAAGAAATAACCAGAGGAACACTCGCACATACTAGTTTAGTGTTACCATCCAGTATGAATAGTGGGGCAGGAATGGCACTAGTATCAGTGCTTGGCAGAAGACAGCTTTGCAACAAAGGGGCCTTTGGCACAATGTGCTGTGATTAGCGAGTGGGTGAGTGTGTGAGAGCTCATTGTTTTGAACTGAACTGTAATGGTGAGGGGTCCAATATTTGTGAAAGCATGTACAGCACCAGAAGGGCATAGTCTTTATCTTTAATCATTCCTCTGCTTTACTCATGTCTCTAGCCTTCAGCTGTTACCATGGCGATAGCAGCGGAAGGGGACGGAGTGCTTAATCCCTGCTGGTTACTGTCTATGTTATTAAGGAGAGTTTCAGCTGCACTAAACATCAAACAGTTCATCTACAGTCACTTTCAGTACAGATGCACACATAAGAGGTTATGGTCATCTCCACATGATTTTAACAGGTCAAAACTTGCCATGCTGAATACGGATGTGGAATATTCAAACTGATGGTTCACAATGGTTTTGCTGGCAACAAAAAATAAGCATATTGCGAATATTGCTGTAATTTTAATGTTTGTTTTATCTGAATATTATTTACCATTATTTTAGTAACAAACTGAAGTCTCATTAGACTAGTTTAGCCAACTTTCCCTGTCTCACAACCCAAGTATAAAAAAGCTCACATTCAATAAAATCTGTTTAGAGCACCAATTTAAGTAACTGTATTCAAAACTCTGATTCTACTATTTGTTTTTGCACTTACATTCAAAAACACTGACAGAGGTCTTTATTTGGCATTATATATTAAAATGTTTATAAAAAGAATAATTGCCACCTGACCTTTTGAATGTACTTCCTCTGATATAGAAAAAAAAGAATAAATCACCCTCTACAGTCACTTCAAAGCAAATGATGGAGATACACTGAGAGAAGGGAGAGAGAGAATGTAAATATCTCATTGCGGCCAAAAACTAAAGTACAAAACAACTTACATATATTTATGTGTAAATAAATATAAGCAAAATTCTGGTTACAAACCATATTAACATAATTATACACATCTATACATTAACATCTATTTGTACTAATAATATTCACACCTGCTAAATTATGCAGATGACACGCTAAATAAACCAAAACTATTGCAAATATTTGTTGATTAGGATCAAAATTATTTGCAAAACATCCAAAATAGTGGCAACATCTGAAATGAAGTGCTTGTGTAATGCCATGTTGTTGTGGATCCCACAATAATGAGGCAAGCTTCAAGGTTTCCATGAGTGCACAGATAATATAATGAGATGACAAACGCATGACTGCTGCTTCAATGTAACATGACAGGGACGATTAGAGGAGAAAACAGGCGAATGAGGTTTGAGGTAGGTGAACGTTATCTATAAATCACTCAGCATGCTCAAATTACACGCCTCCATCTATGTCTCAACAATGAGCAAATGTTAACATAAGCTTGTAAAAACACTGTCAAAAAAAGAAAAAAGAGTGCTTGGCATATAAAACTTTACAACGGTCTCACTGACTTCTGTCTACTTCTGTCTGTGACAGAGGGATTCTGGGAAAGGCTGCACACTTCCTGAATAAATGATTTCTTTTCCTGGTGTTGGACTTACTGTAGATTTCATTGTGGTTTAATTTAGGAACTTCCTGCATCTATGTGTGTGTTGTACGAAACTCAAGGTATTGCCATAGTCTCATCACCCCAACAGACAAGATCTGCTGCATTTTCTGAGATTTTTAGACTTTTACCTGAAAATGTGGGATGTTTCAGGTGATACAACTGAGGCTTAAAAATGTGCCAGAGATGTCTAGGAGTGTTTTCTGTAAAACTCTTTCTGCCATGCTGGGGAAAACACTGCTCGTGGCTTGCAAAGCCAGATTTAAAATGATCAACATAAAGATCCACCTACTTAGACAGGAATAGACTAACCATGTGACCAAGCACAGCTTTTTTTAATGCTGTTTATGTGGTGAGTAAATCTGAAACTGGATACAATAAAAACAGAACAGTGTGGTCAAAGATATCTTCATTACGTGCTACTAAACATCTTAATCAAAATATATTTTAAAACATTTTACAGCAGTAAAATTCTGCAAGTTCAGAGACATGACTGTGAATGAAAACCTGTTTGCATTGACTCAGTAAGCTCATGCTATGCTATTTTTTATATTATGCAATTTGCATTGGATGGTCTTTGAATAGTCTGTAGGAGGTCTGTGGGAGGTCCATGGGCATCCCATTGAAGACTACACTGCGCATAACCATCCTGAATGTTTCCTAAATTGCTTATATACTAAGAAGAAAGGTCTTAAATGTGGACAGCACAGCTAAAAAACTCATAAAACAGGCACCATCATTTCCACAAAGTTGCACTTTGGTCAGGTAAAGCTTTGTGGACAGCATGCAAGCCTAACCTCTTCCTGGTATCTGGGCCATCTATGAGACGAGGGCGAGTCCATGACTGGCTCACAGAGAAGATTGAATTATCTAACTGGATGAGCAGAGGTTGTTATCAGCAGTGAGTGTAGGCCTGTGACAGATGGTCATTCAACATAGACTCATCTGGCTGCTTTCTCTCTACATCTCTCAGACTATTTATCTCCATATCTCATTGGCTGTGCAGACAGCTAAACACAGCAGTGTGAGATCAGTGCGACAATCTCACCTTCACTCTGTCTCGCTCATCATTTCTTTCTTTCTCTTACTTTGTTCTGCTTTTCTCAGTTTCTTTGTTTGCACAGTGTTTTATATTTGTTGATGTTTGACTGGAAGCGACACAATAAAATTGAAAGAAAAAGTACAAAACAGGAATAAATATATGTTCCTTATGTTTTACGGTCAACGGAAGTGACTGTGGTTTAGCTGATGCTATAATTGAGTCATCTGTACACATATTTCAAACCTTTGGGGAAATGTGACAGATGCATTAAATTGATAATACAAAGTGTGAAGGTATAAGCGAAATTTCCGTAAGTCGTGTCGTGTATAAATATGAGGTTTTCAAACAGAGACAATTTTCAAAGGACCCTTAAGAACACATTTCTCCTTGAATTATGTTAATACCTCTTATTTGTTTTCAAGTCATTTTGTTCAAATTGCTTTCGGACTTAACAATATTTATACTTTTCAAGACTGGAATAGTTCTAATAAAACGGTTCCTTAAATAGTCTAATAGAGCTAATTATTATTTTTGTGGACCCCCTGGCTATGGACTGTGGACCACCTGGGGTCCCCTTGGCCCACATTAAGAACCTAATTTACAGAAGGGAGCACTGTATTATAATAACTATTATTTTATTATTTATGATAAAAAGTGGTTGCCATGATGCTACAATTAACACAAATAAACCAGTGAATATCTATGTCATTTAGTATTTTCATTTTCTATGCTTATTTAAGAACAGTGTCCATCTTGCAAATTAATATTAAGTGCTCTGAAAATGCAACAGTTTGTGAAGGACGATTGTTGTTGTAACAGATGCTTGCGTCTGCCCTGGGCTGAAGAGACAGAAAGATACTAATGACGAACGTGCTAATGCATTCAAGGTAACTGTTTGTTTCAGCTAAACTGCTTGTCAACGTGCTGAGATTACTGCTCCTTAATATTGAGAGAGTAGAACAATTAAAAATAATAATTTTGTAGAAGTAAACACACACGTTGGCATATGTGGTTTATAAGGACTCCCCATAGACATTATGCTTTTTATACTGCAGAAACTAAATATTCTATCCCCTAACCCTACCGCCAAACCTAATCAACCTAAGATACTTTGGACATTTGTAATGAACAAAAACGATGTTTTGAGTGATTTAGTTTGAGGACACAGGAAGTGTCCCCGAAAAACATGTTTATATTGTTATACACGTTATACAGTTATGTAAAAGTGACATTTGACCAGTTGTGGGAATCAAACCTGCAACCTTTGGTTTACAAGTTTGACTCTTTAACCATTAGGTCACAAATGCCCCTAATAAATGTGTATACGCGTCAGTATACAAATTTGTGTGCTTGTAAACACAAAAATACACACACACACACATATGCAGAGACTAGCCGATGAAAACAGAGTGAGCAGCTAAATTAAATCAACAGAACAAACATCTCACTCTGAAGGAATGATAAAAAGCTTAAATATCAATGATGATGAAATGTTGGCTTTAGTTATAGACATTCCCACTCAGAAGACAATAATCAGGAGATACATGAGCGGAGAATCTTTTTGCTAGGCAGAGACATCCTTCATAACAGAATTAAACCTTTTACAGTACAGAGATACTGATACATGACAGCTGTTCTGATTTGGTCATGAACAGGCAATATGGCAGCAATGCAATGCATGTGAAATGGCTTGTTGAACACATTTCTTTCTTGTGTTGATGTATTCTGTAATGAAATTAGATTTGCTACTTGCTTTTGCTATTCAGAGGCACATGG
>JAZGTK010007776.1:0-19015 GCA_036877625.1 Ambastaia sidthimunki
AGTTGAGGAGGAACTATCTCGATGGCCCCCTTCATTAAGAGAGTCTTTACTTCTTGTTCCATAACTAGAGCCTGAGAGGAACCCACCACAGTAGGGTGCACGCCGCCGAACGTAGACGGTTTGCGACTGAACTGGATCTTGTACCCAAGTTCTACAGTACTCAGGACCCATTTGGACATATTTGGCAGTGCTTTCCAGGCTGCCAGATAGTTCTTTAGGGGTACCAGTCTCTCAAGACTGGCCTCTAGTGTGTTTGTATTGCTTTGACCGGTGCCCTGAAAGGGAAACCCTGCAGGGGACTCCCGATCCGGTCTCCGTAGAGATGGCGCCTCTGTTATGCCCGCTAGCTTTGGCAGGCAAGCCCGGGCGCCCATGTTTGAGGCTTCTGCACCCTGAAACACCAGCGGTGGCAGGGTTAACAGCTAAGCCTCCAGAGGACCCTGAGAGAGAACGGGCGTCGCAACTACCTGCTGCCCCCCAGATAGGGCTGCCCCCTGGGGTCCTGACCGGGGTTTTAAATAGTCAGGACTGCTTCTTAGAAGCCCGCTTGGAAATCAAGACCGCAGATCCTGCCTTGATTTCCCGGGCTTCGAGGCTGAGCCCCGCGTCACCCGCACCCTAATGGGGGGGAACGGGAGGCGACGCTCTGCCTCTGGGCCTCCCGGTACGAGGAGCTGGTACATGGCTGGGGCTGTTCCCACCTAACAGCCTGTGATGAAGACGAGCTCACCAGCCCGCCATTGGGTCCGTGAAGGATGTAAAAAAAAATAGTGGCTTACTCGCAGAGTACTTTCGTGCAATTTATTTACAGTGCTAGAAAGTTCATCCACAGTGAAGAATAGATACAAGTGCACACAAAAATCCAAAAGTACCAAAGAAACAACAAAAAAAAAGGAAAAATAAATCAGAAAATAATCCAACAATTATATATTTATATATATCGGCAATGAATAGATATCTGCGCTATACAAAATATTTTGGGGGTTTACTTGAGGCACCGCAGTAGCCCTCTTGCGTCGACTTGGTAAAAACCAGTCCTGTCTTTGGGCTTGGCCTCAGCTTATATAGGCCAAGCCCCGCCCCTTTCTGGACCATACCCCACACAGGTAAGTATAAGATTTAAAACAACAAATACAACATCTACTGACCATCTGTTTATTTGATCCATAATAATCTAGTTTTACTATTTATACATATATTAATAAACACACAATCTATTAACACACAATACTTTTAACCCATAATTTCCACACTTAAATACACACAGAAACACCTATTCAAAATACACAATGGTTTCGCCAGCTTCCGGTTGCGCCGCGCCGGCGCGACCAAGCCGTGATGTCATAATCGGCCGCCGCTCGTTCTTTCGGTTTGGCCAGCGCGGTGTTTTCCCCGGGAAGACTGACTACGCCCACACAAACAACCATCACCGGGACGAAACGACACAAGTGCAGTGTATGTGGACTGGAAATAAATATGGAAGGGGGGGAGTGCTAAAATAGGAGAATGTCCGTGTGCTACCAGGATTGCGTGTGCACCCACTTCTCTGATAGCGGCAACGGTGGGGAGTAACGAGGTAAATAGGCGGGTATGTATGTATGTGTGTATGTATGTGTGTTTGCCAGTGCTGCTTCCCCAGCTCCCCAGCTAATGTGACTTTATCACACAGCCCCAAAGGACAGAGAGCGGTGAGGAAGGAACTGCTGAAAAGCCTCAGTTTGTTTACGGGCCTCCTGGAACCTGCTGACGACAGTGTCTACTGCGTCGCCAAACAGGCCAGAAGGCACTAATGGGGCGTCCGGAAGGAAGACCCTGTCCTTCCCCTTGATATCGGACAGGGTCAACCACAAATGCCTCTCTGCGGCCACCATGGCTGCCATAGACCGCCCAATAGAGCGGGCGGTCTCCTTGGTGGCACGCAAAGAGAGGTCAGCGGTCCTCCTCAGCTCATTCACATCCTCAGATGTGAGGGCCACGCTCTCGTCCAGGTCTTTAAGCAGGTCGGCCTGGTACACTTGAAGCACACCCATAGTGTGCAGAGAAGCACCAGCCTGACATGCCGCCATGTACCCTCTGCCCAAAAGCTCAGATGTAGTACGCAGAGGTTTACAGGGCAGGGACGGAGCCTTCAAAGACGATGCCTCGTCAGGGGACAGGTAGCTGGCAAGCGCCTGCTCCACTCGGGGCATCGACTTATAGCCATACTCACTCAGCCCAGCCACATTAGCGTACATAGAGGTGGCTGGGCTAAATATACGAGATGAGTATGGCTTATGGCTTAAAAAAGGAAGGCTCCTACGTGGAGGTGCAGACTGCCCACGAAGAAAACGCTCATCTAATAAGCTCTTTTTTGGGGCAATCTACTGCTCGGCGGGCCAACTGTTGTCTAGCTTGGCCACAGCATGAGTAATAACCTCCAATAGCTCCTTAAAATGGGGGGCAAGAGGGGTCTCCTCAACGCTCTCCACATCCATTTCCTCTGTGAATGAGAGGTGGAGGGCAGAGCCCTCCCCCTGGGGGCAAGAAACCGCAGTGCGGGCTTCCGAACCCAGAGAGAGAGCAAAAGACCTGGCGGGTGAGGAGCGAGATAGGGAACTCCCTCCACCAAATCTATCTGTGAACCCCACGAATGCCTCCTCCGCTCCGCGTCAGTGAAAGCGGGATCAGCATTTAGCCTTAGGCATTTTTTTATCTAAAAACAGAGACAAAATCATGCAAGACAACTTCTACAAAACTAAACAAGAGACAAAGGACAGACAAATGACACAGAGCGGGGTGACATGAACAAAGCTGGGGGCGTGCACTAAAGCACGTGCTTTTATAGCTTCCTGGTCGTGACGTCACCCCGCCTGTGACGTAGCGCCCCGTAATTGATTGTGCGACAGGTGTTTCAGAGCGCATATAAGCTGATGGCGTTCCCATAGCGTTTTCAGACGCAGCTCAAGTTCCTGAAAGGGAACACTGAAGATCATAAAATCAGAACACGTGAATCATATTTGAGTCACTGATACTGAAACATCTATTCGCTTTAGACTGACAGTCAGTATAGACAAACTGTTGCTAAAATTACAACAATATCTTGATTTTATTGGCAAAACAGCAGAGTTTGCCCCAGCAGAATTCATAAAGTCTTTCATCTGGTTTCATCTGCTTTCATCTGGTTTATAAACACAAAGCTGGAGTCCTACTGTAAGAGATCAACATTTGTATGTGAGGTTAATAGTACACGATTAAATTACAGATCACAAATCTTCACGAATCCTCTGATCAGAACAATCCTACAGCGGGAATCTCATTAATCAGCACATGATGAGCAGAATTTGTATAACCCTTTTAATGACAAATGAATTATAAATAAAACCCTTCAGGACAAATAAAAGTCATGAATGTCATTACAGCACAGTTAATGTGTGTCTCTAGTAAGTGATTAGTCTATAAACCTGCTGAAGTGAACATAAACTGATCGTATACCCTCCTGCTACTCATACACACAATCAAATCATAACATCTGTAAACATACAAACAAACACACATACTCGCTCACAAACACACACAATCAAATCATAACATCTGTAAACATACAAACACACATACTCACTCACAAACACACACAATCAAATCATAACATCTGTAAACATACAAACAAACACACATACTCACTCACAAACACACACAATCAAATCATAACATCTGTAAACATACAAACACAGACACATACTCACTCACAAACACACACAATCAAATCATAACATCTGTAAACATACAAACACACACACACTCACTCACAAACACACACAATCAAATCATAACATCTGTAAACATACAAACAAACACACATACTCACTCACAAACACACACAATCAAATCATAACATCTGTAAACATACAAACAAACAAACATACTCACTCACAAACACACACAATCAAATCATAACATCTGTAAACATACAAACACACACACATACTCACTTACAAACACACACAATCAAGTCATAAAATTTGTAAACCTACACACACATCCATAAACGCACATGTTGGCATATGTGGTTTATGAGAACTCTCTAGACATAATGTTTTTATACTGTTTAAATTGTATATTCCATCCCCTAACCCTCACTGTTTGGCATATTTTAATTAACAAAAAAATCACCACTTAGTATGTTTTTAAGTGTCCCCATTAACCATGTTTACATGTTATACACATTATCCACATGTCATTATCCACATTTGTGTCCTCATAAACAACATATTCAAACACACACACACACATTTATCTACATTTATTACATTACAGATTAATCAAACTGTCTTTTATTGTAAACTAAATGCTGTAAAATATCTTTACAAAACTGCACTTTTCTGTTTAAGTTTTGAAAAAAAGACAAACATTGAATATCCTTCATATTTATTTTCAAGGAAATGTCATTACAAATTCATTTTATAAGCAATTGTCTGTACTGACACTTATTTACTTCATATTACAAGCTAAACATATCTTGTCATGTTTGATGTAGCTGTAAGATGTGTCCAAGAACTAAAGTGGGATGGAAGAGTTCCAAACACACTGAAAGAGCTCCTTAATTCCTTTGAGAAATCTGCTCTTTATGACATTATGAGAAACTAAATGAAAGTCAAAACAATTTAATTGCAAATTGAATTACTGCATCTTTGAAATGAGTTTCGCCTAATTCTCTCAGATTCTCTGCGGCAAAGATAAACACAATATGCAAATAACAAAACACTTTATTTTACAGTGTTTTTGTGACATGTTACATGTACTAATACAACTATAGTGCAATAGTAGATGCACTGTACTATGCAACTATAGTACAATAGCTGATGCACTGTACTATGCAACTATAGTACAATAGCAGATGCACTGTACTAATACAACTATAGTACAATAGCTGATGCACTGTACTATGCAACTATGCAACTATAGTACAATAGCAGATGCACTGTACTAATACAACTATAGTACAATAGCTGATGCACTGTACTATGCAACTATAGTACAATAGCAGATGCACTGTACTAATACAACTATAGTACAATAGTAGATGCACTGTACTATGCAACTATAGTACAATAGCAGATGCACTGTACTAATACAACTATAGTACAATAGCAGATGCACTGTACTATGCAACTATAGTACAATAGCTGATGCACTGTACCAATACAACTATAGTACAATAGCTGATGCACTGTACCAATACAACTATAGTACAATAGCAGATGCACTGTACCAATACAACTATAGTACAATAGCTGATGCACTGTACCAATACAACTATAGTACAATAGCAGATGCACTGTACTATACAACTATAGTACAATAGCTGATGCACTGTACCAATACAACTATGATACAATAGCAGATGCACTGTACTAATACAACTATAGTACAATCGCAGATGCACTGTACTATACAACTATAGTACAATAGCTGATGCACTGTACTATACAACTATAGTACAATCGTAGATGTACTTTACTATACAACTATAGTAATAACAGTAAGTTATGCATGACTACAAGTAACTAACCCAAAATTCAGGGAATTATATCATCACATATAGTTAGGATAGCAAAGAAAAGAGACACTTCATTTTGGAAAGGGAGAGGAAAACACTCATAACTCTTGTTGTTGACCTGAAGCTCATGCCTCAAACTTTGCCACTGAATAGAAGCTGGTTAGGTGTTAACATGATTTCAAAAACCATCAACTTAGCCACACAAAATAAACACACTGTGTTTACATCTCGGTTGTGAATGTGGGAAGGACAGATGCGGTACTTTACCCAAATACATTGCTGGGCACCCTGCATGGTGTGTATGTTGTAAGCTTACCTCCAGGGGTGACGGAAGTGAAGGAGGTGGTTGCTACAGTGAGTTCCCAAGGGTGTGTGGCAGATCTCTTGCTGCAGGAGCAGATTGAATCTGTTGACTTATCTGCTTTGGGAATTGAGGAGCAAGATACGGTTAGGACTATCAATCAGTGTTTTCGGCTTATCACAATGATTTAGGGTGTACTAACCTGATTTCCCATGACATTCCCCTTACAGACAATGTTCCAGTTCGGCAGCGGTATAGGCGCTTGCCCCCTTCGGAGTATGATGTGGTGAAGACGCACATCAACCAGCTGTTGGAGGCCCAGATCATTAGAGAGAGTTGTAGTCCATACGCATCTCCTATTGTTCTGGTGAAAAAGAAAGATGGTAGTCTACGCATGTGCGTAGACTACCGTCAGCTGAAATCAAAGACCAGAAAGGACACATTTCCACTGCCTTGTATAGAGGAAACATTGGATGCATTGACAGGGGCCCACTGGTTTTCCACTTTGGATTTGGCCAGCGGGTACAACCAAGTCCCAGTCACTGAGGGGAATAGGCCCAAGACTGCATTCTGTACACCGTTTGGGTTGTTCGAATGGAACAGGATGCCATTTGTGCTTTGTAATGCTCCCAGTGTTTAATGGAAAATTGTTTGGTGATCAGCGACATCAGTCGTTGCTTTTATATCTGGACCACATTGTGGTATTCTCCTCCTCAGTAACTCAGTATCTGGAACGGTTGGAGATGGTCTTGGGTCAACTGAAGCGCGAAGGGCTCAAAGCAAAGCTGGAAAAGTGTGCGTTCTTCAAACAGCAGGTTAGGTATTTGGGTCATGTGGTGTCCTCCCAGGGGTTAGGGTTAGGTAGAATGGTCCGCTTGGTAGAATGTGAGCATGTTTTGTACTGTTGAATCTTACGCCCTGACGGAAGAGAGGACATTTTTCAAGTACTTCTGCCTGCTGTGTTAAGAGAGGAGATTTTGAGGTTGCTGCATCAAGATCACGGACACCAGGGTATTGAACGTACAACTGAGTTGGTTCATCAGCGTTGCTATTGGCCTGGTATGTCTGGAGACATAGCCCGTTGGTGAAGGGGGTGCGATGTCTGCCAAAGATATACAGCCAGTTGCCTCTAGTTTTATGGGGCATTTGCTGGCCTCTAGGCCAAATGAGATCTTGGCCATTGATTTCACCTTGTTGTAGCCGTCCAGTTCGGGTTTGGAGAACGTGCTCGTGATGACAGATGTCTTCACAAAGTACACCCTGGCGGTTCCTACACTAGATCATCAGGCTGAAACAGTGGCCCAAGTGCTTGTGGTGGAATGATTCTGCAAGTTTGGGGTCCCTGGTCGGATACACTCTGACCAGGGCCGCAACTTTGAATCTTCACTTATACAGCAGCTTTGTAGTCTGTATAAGGTGGAGAAGTCTCGAACCACACCTTACTATCCTGCAGCGAATGGCCAGTGCGAGCGGTTTAATAGGACCCTGCACAACCTCTTGCGCACTTTGCCCCCGTCAAGCAAGCGAGACTGGGCTTTGTGTCTTCCACAGGTTTTGTTTAGTTATAATACAACCCCCCACCAATCAACAGCCCAGTTGTGTGTGTTTGGTGTGTATGCTTTAATGTATTATGTTATCCTTTACTGTTGTGTTTCTTTATTGAGTGTTTATATTGTGGTGTGTTTATTGATGTTTGGGTTTTGTTGTATGTTCGCAGCATTGCAATTTCTTGTTGTTGCTATTATTAGTATTGTTTTTGTCATTATTTTGTTTTGTATTTGTTTGTCGGATTTAAGTATTGGTTAGCCCTTCTTTTGGGGGTTAATTGTGTGGGTGGAGTAACTTTTTTTTATTGTAATCTACCTTTGATAGAGCGACTGGGTCATTTCAAGTGTATGATCTGGTTTTTGTTTGTTACGGGAGCTGAGTGCCTAAGGCAGGGTGATGGATCCCTGGTGGTGGTGTTTCCTTCACGAATGTGGGTTGGAGTGGTTGTGTCTGTGTGCGCGTGGTGTCACAGGTATACGTGATGGGTGATTTGTTGTGCAGGCCTATTGTGCCCTTAAGCCCTGCTGCCAAGCCTTGGTGTATCTGGACCTGTGGATGTCCTTGATGACTTCGATTGCCCACCCTTGTATTTGTGAAGTGTTATATGTGATTGTTGCGCCCAGTGATATGCTTCTCTTCTTCCTATTTCTGTAATAACCTGGTTTTTATTGTAATAAACAATTTTGGTATATCCACGTCTCTTGCCAACTTTATTGTGAGCTGACCTGTGCTGCCTAAAAAGAAACTTAAATAATAAAGGTTCCTGGCCAAAATCCAGTGTGGCGTAGTCATGCTAATCCCTTAGTGTTATGCCACAACAAGAAAGATGACATTGAAATAGTTACGACTGGTCACTTTGATTTGGGTCTTTTTTCTTCATTTTCTTCTGAGCCACGAGCAGCACATGTAGCACTTGGTGCACATGTAGCACTCTTCAGCAGAAATACTGTATGTATGGAGTAAACAAAGGCAGACAGGAATGTGTTTGTTGACAGGTAAAGCGCTATTACTAATTTATTTCTGTGCTCTTAGTGCATGTGGCGCACGGAGGGGCTGCGGCCTGTGTTGCTGCTGTCAGGCCTTCATTACAGCTGTCAACACTGAGTGATGTACAAGCTCTGCTCTGCCCTGCCTGTGCCTTTCTGCTGCGTGTCCTGACAGGTTGAGTGTGTCCACAAACACACACCACACAAACAGAGAGAGACCATTTATTGGCATAAAACAAAGCAAGTGGAGAGTAGTGGGGTGTGCAGAGCGACTCGTGCAGCGAATGACCATTTGACCACTTTCAGTGACAGTCAAGAAGCTAAGCATGCACTAAAATTCAACAGCTAAATTTTGGACTCAGAACAGTTTGAGGTGAATGTGCGTTTCAGACACACAGTGTGTCACTCTGTTAAAGGTTTATCTCTTGTCTTTATTAAGGATTCTATTGGTCATGAGTTGTTCTTTACAGTATCGTTCACACACATCTTTACACACACCTGTCTCACTCTCAGCCATCTGGGTTAGATTTAACCCTTTAAAAATATATAGATGTACCTGCATATTGTATGTAAAAATCAAACCATTATTTTAATAAAAAGATTGTTTCCATCAGAATATGATCTAGTTTAAATGTTACATTATATTTGAATGTTTAATTGGCTCTGCAGGAACAGTCTTGTGGTCATTATAACATCACATGTGAGAGTCCTGACTGCAGGTTTTCTACTGCTCATCACTTTCAAAATGAGGCCAAACTGACCGAAAAATAAAACTTAGAAAATAAATTATTCTGAACTTTCTTTTCAACTTTGTAATGTTGTGAAATTTCCTAGCCATCAAACATAAGATATTAGAGGACACTGACAGGAGCAGGTCCAAATGTTATCGCTCTTCACAAGTGCTGCTTTTACAACTGCATAAATTATTACCACGTGTTGATCATCATTCCTCAAAGTTATGATTTATTCAATTCAATTTTTTTTATATTGCGCTTTTTACAATGTTACATTGCTTTAAAGCAGCTTTACACGTAATACTAGTTATATTTAAAAAAATGAAATTAGAAAAATTAATTAATTAGTGTTTTTTTAATATGGCGACAATTACATTGCTAATTTAATAGTACACAAATAAAACCATCAACCATTGATACTTTATAATGTATAATTGTAAGATAGATTTAGGTTAAACCTCAATCTGTAAAGCTATTTCATTATGGATTTCCTCTGGAGTGTCCTGTGGGATTTCTGAAGGTACTTTTGGAGTTATGGGTTATATGAATGATATAATGACTACAGGGATGTCTGATTCATCAAGCAGGTAAATTCACATCCTCTGTGCTAGTTGTAGTTCTTAATTACTGTCTTGTTTAGCCAGTGCAGAACCTGCAATTTACAGTCCCACATAAAAAAAAACTGACAAATAACTGAGGTACAGTATTCAGCTAGTCATGTGATTTCAACACGGCCACCCTCATGAGGGGACCCGCTTCATGTTAAACTAACAACAGTTATTTTGCTCTTTATATGACTGCAGTCTCATGTAAATTCACATACTTTTGAAGCAAATAATTTTTAATTAGGGCCCAAGTGCAAAGGACCCTATTGTTTTCCATACAATTTTTTTTGGGAGGTTTGAGCTCCTTAACATGCTGGCAGCTGGTCTAGTGACCACCACTGGGTGTATTTTTGGGAATGTATCATAAAACATTAAAACTTCTCTGGTGCTGGCTCCCAAAGATGTGGCTTTATGCTTCCCCCGATGAGGTTCTGATACCCAGGACGTGATCTCAGTTGTACCTCTGCCTCCTGACTCTCCTGCCTCCCTTTAGGTTCAGATCAGTGGAGCTTACTGAACATATATGTGCAACATACTGTGTGATGTCACTGAGTTTTCATCTTTATGTTTGGTATTATTTTAAAGGATATGGTGTGATGCGTAAAAAGATCCAGGAGTGGCTCGGATATCAAGCCATAGTGCCTCACAAAAGTTAAGGGAGTGGATCATCCCGCAGCGTCGCAGATGTCCTGAATTGGGACACCTGCATAAAAGGCCTTAGAGGCCGCTATACCTCCGGTGGAGTCAGCCTTGGTCCCCTTAGGTGGGGGAATACCAACGGACTCAAATAATATGCGAGTAGCATCAGTAATCTAGCGACTTAGGGTCTGCTTGGTAGCGGGGAGACTGTGCTTATGAGGACCAAAGCAAACAAAGAGCTGGTCAGTTTTCCTCCACAGGATAGCTCGGTGGGCGTATGTGTCGCACTGGACACACACAG
Organism: Ambastaia sidthimunki; assembly: GCA_036877625.1. Lineage (NCBI taxonomy): Eukaryota > Metazoa > Chordata > Actinopteri > Cypriniformes > Botiidae > Ambastaia > Ambastaia sidthimunki. The sequence continues at coordinate 10,651 of JAZGTK010007776.1, forward strand.
TTAAGCTTCTGCTGGTCGTTCTCCCAGAAGGAAGGAGGACAGAAGGCCTGTAGTACGACTGGCCGCAGTGTGGTAGAGGGAATCTCAGAGACATAACCCAGTCTTGGGTAAAGAAAGGCTTTGGCCAATCCGGGCGCAAAGTCAAAATAAGAAGGGGCCACAGAAAGGGCCTCTAGTACCACAGCCAGGTCCCACGGAGGGACGTGAGATTGTACCTGGGGCCTCAGCGCACCTCAGAGGAAACGTGTAACCAGGTGGTGTCTGCCCACTGTATAAGCACAAATTGAAGCGTGGTAAGCTGATATAGCTGCCACAAAGACCTTCATGGTGGAGTGAGCTAGCCCCGCAGAGAACCTTGCCTGCAAGAACTCCAGAACTGCGTTAATGGCGCAGTTTGGGTCCAGCTGGGGGGCTCCACACCAAGAAGTGAAGAGTGTCCACTTCAGGGCATACAGTTTCCTCGTGGAGGGATCTCTGGATAGAGGATGGTATTAACAACCTCAGTTGAGAGACCAGAGGCTACGAGTTGTGCCCCCTCAGGGGCCATACTCACCGCCTCACAGCTCTGGGCAGGGGTGCACAATGGTGCCCCCTGCCTGAGATAGAAGGTCCCCCCTCAAGGGGATCTCCCCAGGCGAGCCGTCCAGGAGAGCCACGAGATCTGAGAACCAGGCTCGTTCGGCCAGAACGGGGCCACTAAGAGCACAGATACCGCGTCCTGGCAGACTCTCTCCAGAACTCCCGGGAGCAGAGCGATCGGGGGGAGGCGTACAGACGAAGCCTCTGCCAAGTCTGTACCATGGCATCCAGCCCCAGAGGAGCTGGATGAGCTAGAGAGAACCAAAGGGGACATTGCCCTGTCTCTCGAGAGGCAAAGAGGTCCCCTTGGGCTTGCCCAAAGATTCTCCATATCTGCTTCACCACCTCGGGGTGAAGCAACACTCCCCGGGCCTCGGCCCCTGCCTCGACCGGAAGTCTGCTCCTACACTGAGACACCCAGGGATATAAGGCGCTTTCAGTGAGAGGAGCTTTCCCTGGGACCACACAAGGATCTGGTCTGCCAACTTGTAAAGAGGGCACGAGCGCAGACCTCCTTGGTGATTGATGTAAGATACAACAGCTGTGTTGTCGGTGCGAACTAACACATGCTGTCTTCTCAGATCTGGGAGGAAAATGCCTGAGAGCGTAGAATACTGTTAACATCTCCAGACAATTTATGTGCCAAGAAAGGTGGTGACCTCTCCACAGACCAAGGGCATGGTGGCCACTTATGACTGCCCCCTAACCGTTGAGGGATGCATCTGTCTGATCTTTCAGATCTATCGTGACAAACCAGTCCTCGGCCCTGATTTGGTTCACGACCTGAGTCAGAGTAAGCATCTTGAACTTCAGTTTCATAACTGAGTGGTTCAAAAGACGCAGATCTAGAATGGGACGCATCCCTCCATCTTTCTTGGGAACTATGAAGTAGCGGCTGTAATGCCCTGAATCCCTGAGTTGAGGAGGAACTAACTCGATGGCCTCCTTCCTTAAGAGAGTCTCTACTTCTTGTTCCACAACTAGAGCCTGAGATGAACCCACCAAAGTGGGGTGCACCCCGCCGAAAGTAGGCGGTTTGCGACTGAACTAAAGGGACACATTTGGCAGTACTCTCCAGGCTGCCAGATAGTCTTTCAAGGGTACCAGTCTCTCGAGACTGGCCTCTAGTAAGCTTTGACTGCTTTGATCGGTGCCCTGTAAAGGGAGCCCTGCAGGGAAGCTTCGATCTGACCTCCGCAGAGGTGTCCTCCACACCATGCCTGCTGAAGTTGGCAAACACTGGCGGGAGCCATTGTTTGAGGCTGCTGTACCCTGAAGCACCAGAGGTGGCAAGGTTACCAGTTTGGCCTCCAGAGGGCCCTCAGGAGGAACGGGCGCTGTAAACACCCGCTGCTCCCTAGATGGGGCTTCCCCCTGGGGTCCTGACCGAAGACAGTCAGGACCACTTCTTCGAAGCCCTCTTGGAGTTTAAGACGGTCCTCAGATCCTGTCTTGACTTCCCAGACTTCGACCCAGGGCACTGCGTTAGCCGCACCCTTAAGAGGGGGGGGACGCAACACTCTGTTTTTATGAGTCCCTGTAGGAGGAGTTGGTACACGGCTGGGGCTGCTTCCATCTAGCAGCCCCAGGAGAGTGAGGGCAGTAAGGGAGGAACTGCTTGGTATGCCTGCCACACCGCCACGGTGTGCAGGAAAGCACCAGCCTGCCCTGATAGCCATGTCCCCCCGCCCCCCAGCGCTGCTTTGTGCAGCAGCTTGGAAAGCAGAGCTGAAGCCTTAAGGAGGACGCCACGTCAGGAAACAAATAGCAGTTAGCGTCTGATCAACCCGGGGCATCGCCTTAAAACCCGTATCCGAGTATGGTTTAGCAAAAACCATTTAGAAAAATGGTGGGCTCCGGTGCGGAGGCTCAGTTTAGCCACAGCCAAAGTAACAACCTCCAAAACTCCTCCCACTGCAGGGACTGAGAGGACTCATCAACACTCTCCGAGGCAGAGAGTCGCGCCCTCTTCCCGGGGGGTGAGCCACAGAGTGTGCTTCAGAACGGAGAATCTGGCGGGTGATGATAAGATAGGGCGTGCCCGTCTCCAGATAGGGCGTTTCATCTGCCAGATACAACAACGAATGCCACGAGCGCAGCCGCCGCTCTGCCTCGGCATGACGTGGCCAGCGTCGTGAGGAACGCTAGTGAAGGCACTCTCCTCAAAGAAAGCCTTCCGGGGGCGAAGCGATCGCATTGAAACAGTCAGCTCCCTCAAGAGGTGACTGAGAGTGCTTTGCTTCCCAAACACACAATAATTTCCCACACAATTATTGTGTGCATCTATTGCCAGTTATGATATAAACTCTGTCACTTAAACTTTTTTATTCTGTTTTGTATAATTTATTCTTTCTTGAATTTAATTTATATTCTGTCTTTTATTGCTTTTAATTGATGTTTTAAACCAGCTAGAACAATAATTATAATAACAGTTTTTCTTGATATATTTGAAGTTATTATCAGTAGATTAGAATTAGTTGTCATTGCAAAAAAAGTATGCCAGGATAAGATCATACTGAGATCTTGTAGTTGAATGGAGCATGGAAAACATCAACCAAGTTCTCCAGATTTCTGTCTATCACCTGACTTAGCCGGTTGATTGTGACTAAGATAACTTGTTAGATTAGATTTGAGCAAGCATGGGGCAGCCAGATTTGATAATATCAGTTTACCCGGCAACCTCTGACTAAGATCAGACATTGTAAGTCACGGTCATAGCACCACCAACTGGCAACAGGAAGTGCGGCACTTAAAACCAACTTTAGAATAGTCAACTTACATTCAGCCAAGTCACTTCAGACTTGGTCAGAATAATGTAGAGACATGGCTGATGTTACGCTCTAAAAGGATTTGTGATAGCTCTCTCAAAATGTGTTGGTGAGGCAAAAAGACAAATAGGAAGTGTATCATATCTTCTGCATACTTTAAGTGATTTACATCAAACTTGGGAAATATGTTTGGTGCTGTGGGCTGATCACAATGATGTGGCTATTGTGAGCCGTAATGCTTAGGCCCAGCATCACTGCTTGCAGCCATGTTATATTTTTTGTACAATTTAACTTTATGTATTTTTTTGTATTAGTATGTATTTTTGTTAATAATGAGTGTTGTTGCAGCAATTGAATTATGTCATTGTTATTTAGGCTAAATGGATTTTTCTAGAGTACTGTTAAACCATGAAAAAAACGTTTCAAATAATAGGCCTAAAATATCTACAGACCTGAACAGTACAGTACTGTACTGTACGCTTCCTACATATTATATGCCATGAGGTGAAACGTATAGAATTTTAGCAGACTGTTTGCTGTGTGTATGTGTGTGCATTAACTTTAGTGTGAAGGTGTGTACAGTACATGTGTGGGGGATATTGATAAATTTAAGGGGTCTTCATCCAGCTAACAGGGAATCTTCTCAGAATGTTGGCTAACATACCCCAAGTTATCAAAAAAAGTTTTTAAAAAAGGTTCTTGGAATAACATTAGAACCCTTCTTAAATAGTATATAGCATACATATCAAAAATTTTATTCCTAAGTAATTAGTAAAACATTTTAAAAATGTTATAGAATTTTAATTTGAAAGTTTAAGTTTGAATAAAGGTCTTATAACCGTTACTACAATGTCTAAAAAATTGAACATTTTGAACGTTCTTAGAATTTTTAATGTTTTTGTTACTTAATAGAAACTTTAGAGAATCATTCTTACATGTAAAATGCTTAGTTAGCCCAACTAAGCATTTTACATGTAAGAATGATTCTCTAAAGTCTTTTGCTGTTGGCTGAGTTCAGGATTAAAATGTGAAAAATTGCAAAGCTATAAGTACATATATTTACTGTAGAATTATGGGTAATAATTACAGTACTGTAGACTCTATATTTAACTGTCACTTTAAAATACCCAGAATAATCTGTAAGTGCCTTTTTGACTGATCCCATCGACTCACCTGTAACCCCACCCCCACCCCCCAACCATCTACTGACAATACTGATGAAATGTGTAGTCATGTTTTGAGGGAACTGGCCATGGGGGAGTTAATGACCATCTGAATCAGACTGATCCAAAAGGCAGTCAGCACACAGTCAGCTACACTGTCCATTGATGAAGTGTCACAGACTTCAAGCATTTGATTAGCCTTTCCACTAATGCCATGCTAAGCAGAAGCATTACTCCAAACCCACAGCAAGGGCAGCCAGATGGATGGGGGGGGGCTGGGAAACACACTCTACAGGGAAATTAAACAATGTGGAAGAAGCAGCATACCTGGGAAATTCTTGGATAAATTAACAACGCAATTACATTACACGACATGCCACAAGATGGATAGGGAAAGCTCGGCTAGTATTATGTTCTGTTTTCCAAATTGCAATTTATTTGAGGGCTTTAATGGGGTGGCTTTAAAACATCCTGAGTGCTGGTCCAGTTTCATTGTGTGTCAGCTGCTGGTGATTGATGAAGCTCTCCTTTCACTCGCTGTTCTCTGCAGGTTTGCAGTGGATTTTAAACATTAGCTACATTTATGTAAGAACCAAAATAAACCATTGATTTTATGATCACTGCATTTCTTAGTGTGCTGCAATTTCACAGCCGTTCACGTGAGACTTAAAAATCTTGCTTGTGTTGCATCACATCTAACTGGCCTCTCTCTCTCTTTCTCTTTTGTTACAGTGAACTCATATACATTTTTTGCATTAGGTTGTTAATATATTCATAAGAACAGGAAATATTCTTCATTTATATTACTGTGACTGTACTGGGACCTTTTCATTTTCCTTTTAATTTATTTGATTTGACCTAATTCATTATTTAAAGTGCAGTTAAAATTGCATGGTACTCACTGTGAACTGGAAAAAGTGTGTGTTCATGTTTCTCTGCCATCGACCAAAAGTCCCCACAAGGATGTTAAAACAAGCTAAATGATGCTTCTTTTGAAAATGTACAAATGCAAAAGTGTGGGTTTGTGTGTGGGTTAGGTTTAGGGGTAGGGTGAGGGTTAGAGGATACGATGTACAGTTTGTACAGTCATTAGTCATTATGTCTATGGAAAGTCCCCACAAAGCATAGAAATCTACTGTGTGTGTGGTCTGAGCATGTATTTCATCTCAGTGTTTGTGTAAATATTGTATGAGTTGACAGTGGCTGTATTCTACATTTTATGAGTCTAGTGATCAGATGAATGTAAAACATGATGGTTTTTGTCTATCTGCCTTTGAGTCGCAATAACACACAAGTTTGTACAGCTTGAGTAATAGATATTTAGATATATAGTAATAGATGTTTATATGTTTTGAACAGCAGAAATGCAGCATTGCCTCATAAACCCCCATTTTATGTTTGAATATATAAACAAACTGAGATTTGAATGAAATGTGATTGAGTAATGGGGGAGTTGACACAGTTCTCATGGGTAATTTGGGCATGTTTCCCAGGTCTAAAAGAAGTTGGTTTTGGCTAGCAGACAGTTTTTAACAGAGTTTGGGGTTTGTAAATAGTAGCAGCTATCTGAACATCACAAACTCCAGATGGGTTAAGACAGAGACCACCTGCCATGGGAATGACCTGCCTTTCTCTCTCTCTTTCTCTTTCTTTGAGAGTTTAGTCATTTTAGTATAGAGGAAATGTTCTGAACGCTGAGAAACTATGAGATGTTTTTTTTAGCAATTACAAGCACACACACACAAACACACACACATTTGCCCTTCAGACAAAGCAGCAGAAAACCAGCTTTAGCGCTTTGCTTGCATTAGAAAAAAAACATAAAACAAGGAAACAAGGTCAAAGTGTTCAAGTAAAACATAAAATAATGCAAACTGTGTATGAATGCAGTGGCTGCCTGTGGCTGAAAGCGCCATTAAAACTGCTTACTGTGTTTAATATTGTTTTATATATAAATGTAATTTAGCATTGGAGCTCTAGTATTATTTGTGGGTCCTCATAATGTGTTTCATTTTCATCAGCAGACGTTATTTTATTACACAATCATGACCAGTTCAGTTGTTATTTTTAAACACAGACTTTCACTGTCTGTAATTGTCATCTTTGACCCTGAGGTCAAAGATTTCACTCAGCATTAAAAATCCAGAACTCAAGCACAAAAAGCCGTCCATGTGTAAGGTTTCAGACACTTTGAGTGTGACTGTGATGGGATGTTTTGACACCTTTGATCAATAGACTTTGGGCTCTGTGGTGGATCGACACTCGTCTGTGGAGCGTTTAAGATAGGTCGCTAGCATCCCATCAGTGAATCAAAGCGCCTGTAACCTTCTTTACTCTTCATGAGTCTTGACACTCTGGACAACACTGACCACAACATCGCTGCTCTGTTTGATGAGTCGAGTGTGTTTACATGTCGGCCGCAGAGCCTGTCGTCTTCAATATCAGACAGCATCTGACTAATGGATTAACTTTAAGTAAAACACACATTGTTGAATATTCTATAGGCTGTTTAATATTCTCAGATGTGCTGTGGGATACACTAACTCTAAACTGATAGACAGGGTGTGTGTGTGTGTGTGTGTGTGTGTGTGTGTGTTTGTGTGTGTGTGTGTAGTAAAACCAGTATATTTTGACCTTGCAGAAACATTTTTAGGTTCCTATTAACCTAAAAGTTTTATATTCCTTTTAAGTTGTTTTTAAAGGAAACAATTTAAAAAAAAAAAACAGAATGATCATTTTCAGAATCTAAAATAGCACCAAGTTTCCTGTGATGATGACGTTTAGGGTAGAGTTAGTGTGGGGGGATAGAATACACAGTTTGTACAGCATTAAAACCCTTATGTCTATGAAATGTCTCTATTAAAAACATGAAAACCCAACGTGTGTGTTTGTGCGCTACAAGAAGCTCTTCAGTTGTATATTACAGGAAAAGAAACTGTTCAAAGAGAATCTTACAGACATTATTGTACAGTTTGCAATGTTACACATTGTTCTGTTGCGTATATTGAAACAATTTAATGACTTTTACAATTAGCATTGATGCTATACAGAAAGATATTAATTTCATAGTGATTTCTCCCTCGCTTTCAATTGTTTTATTTCCAAGACGGATAAGATTTTGTGATTTTGTTTTTAAATAAAAGAAAAAAAATTGCTTTGGAGTCATTGCTACACATACTCAAGAAAGTGGCAAAAATTGCATTTTTATAATCAATTTCGTGTAAATGTTGCATTACTGATAAGAAATGTATATAATAAAGTACCTAATGTATACAATTTGTGTACTCACTGTGCACGATTTTTCAGTTTTTTTAAAATACTGATGACTAATTAGATTAGCAGGGGCTATGGAATATACTAGCAATAGTTGAAAATCTTGTTTAGTTTGCCCTTATTCCTGGTCAACCATCAGTTGTATTGGCTGTTTAAAAACGGGCTCAATAAAACTGTTCTGCTCATCCCATGTGCATGTTAAACTGCAGCAGTCTTTAGACCCCCCCACCAGCCCACAGCCTTAATTAAGGTTTACAAAAGTTAGAAGCAAACAAGACCACATATTACATTTAAGTCGCCCGCTCTCCTAACACACGCTCAATAATTGATGCATTAAGAGCGGCTCTCTTTCTATCTGCCACCCAGCGGATCGTCTGTCGCCCGGTTTGGCTGCAGCGAGGAAGCGTGCAGACATGCCTCTCTCTTGACCGTTACAGAAACGAGTATGATTATTTTTAATAGTGGTTTAAGGTTACTCGTACATTTATTCCCCAGCCATCGTCATGACATACAGGAGCAGAGCAGCACCTCCAGTTTCACACACGTGATGGTAGATGATTCTCCTGCGAGGCTGCGCTCACC
>JAZGTK010007777.1:0-19014 GCA_036877625.1 Ambastaia sidthimunki
AGAAATGACATTTGTTTGATTACCAATATGCAAAAACTCCTATAAAAAGCAGGCTTTAGATGGCACAGATAGGGGCTATAAAACTGCTCCTTTTATAACACAGCACCTAGACACCACAAACCTCCAAAACAGACCAATTAAACAGACCCACCCCCACCCCTTACTGATCCAACAGCAAACTAACCACTGACATAAACCTACAAACAATGACTTGCAGCTGGCAGCTGTTAAAGGCACTCTATTAGCCATAAACTTTAACTGGGCTGTTGCTGTCCACTCAACTTGGAAAAGAAAATAATACCATTAGCATGTACTTATAGTAAAATCAGCCTTAACCTAAATGACTTACCAACAGTAACCAATGATTATGTAGAAGAAAACATTTAGGCACTTACTCCCTTCGGTTCAGGCACAACCAGATGAGTGCACTTCTTGTTGAAATGAAGCTGACAATCACCTCCATAGAATGTTATTAAGGCCCAAAGTGTGTTGAGATCCTCTGTAAGCTTTAAAAGCATAATTGTGATCAAGACTGTTGCAATACATAATATATAGATTGGAAATAGGTATTATATTAGATCAAAAACATGCAGCAGATACTTACATTTGGAAGACAAGCCGTAACACCAAAAAATACTTGTCCTGACTCTGGAGAAAATCCTGTAACTCTGATTCAATAATGGTCAAGGTTAAAATGAAACAAACATGTATGTAAACACTAATTCTTACTAGTGATCAATGCTCAGGGCAGGGTGGTGATGAATTAAAGTATATAAAAATATGTGCCAGAACAACAGTTTTAAGTGTAGATCTGTACACCAAAGGATACGGTAGCAGGTCTCCACATTTTACAGACAGTGTCACCCAACTTGGCTGAAATAAAGTTAATGTCAATATAACACATTGCAACATCTGTATGTAACAAGATGTGATCACACACTAATCACTGTTAAAGTGCCACTGTATAGACTTTCACTGCAATATTATGTGTTTACCTTCACAACAGGCAGGTCAAACACCTCTCTGGACTCCCCGACTTCGGGATTATCTCCATCTTCTGCTATAATGTGGGTGGCGAGTGCATTGTAAGACACTTCTTTTCCTTTCCCCGATTTCAAAAGTTGTACAACCTATCAGGAAATGTCAACAATTGATCCTCACCGTGTCATAATGTAGCAAACATAAACAATTCATAGACTAAAATATAACTTATTAAAATAACTGTAACCACTATTGCAAAGTCGGTTGATTAAAAACTTGAACAATGTAAAAAGATGAAACATTGTGACCAGCACAGAGGATAAATGTCATAAAGTTGACGTGGCTTCCTATTTAAGAGACATGGCTATGTAAATGAGTTTCAATGCATTAACTAAAAGTAACTAAAAAGAATAGATCACTGTCACAATTTAAAGATAAGCCCAAAATGATAACTGACGCATTGTTGTCAGTGATGGAAGAGTAGCTGGGCTAACAGGCTGTTGTCAGGGCTTTTGCTAACAGTTGAGAGATAAATACAAGAGAGGGGCGATCTAACTAAAACAGCCTAATATATTCAGACCTTACCCCAAATGTAGCTTGCTTAAAGGTATGTTATGGTCTTTCCCATAAAAGAACTGTCCTAAGGGTGCTTCTCGGAGTTAGCCTTCATGCTAACAGCTACTATTAGCCGAAAAGCTAAATTTACAGTTTGACAGTTTTACCTTCTGATCAATGTCTCCCACCACATAGAACTTCACGTCCTTGAAAAGCTCTTCCGGTACTTTTAAGTCGTCTTCCGACATTGTTTTGACACCTTTAAATAAATGTACAGAGAATAGTAAGCATTATCCAGCTGTCAGGCTAGCACAACCGGTCTCACAGAATTGGCTGGTAGCAAAGGGGTACAGAAGCGGCAAAGCGGATTCGGCGGGCTCTTGGACGCTTACATATCTTTCACAGGGGGAATTTAATCCCGGTAAATAAAAAGACTTGACAAATAATGAAAAAGAATAAATAACTTGTACACTTTATCTTATTTAAAATAAGTAATATATTTATTAAATGATTTTCAGGATTTCTTTTTCTTTTTTTTTTGTAAACTAAATATATTATACATTTGACAGCACCCCTATTTTTGTGCAACATGCCGCATTTGTGGGCGGTGCAATATCTTCTAAGCACTTATTTACATCAAGAAAAGCGCTAAATATGAAACGGGTCTGTGTTATGAGGGTTGTAATGCTTTTGAAATTGAAATTAGGCAGAAATATAATTTAAACATAATTTTAAAATCTAAATGTTTTGCAGTGTGTTTGCATTATTTCAGCAGACTACAGAGGTATGCAAAGATTATGTGGAAATAAAAAAAATCATGGCAGTAAACTATCATAACATGTTATGCGTGTATGAATGAGGCCAATTAGTTAATTCGTTCACTACATCTAAGTTCTGAATTAGATCTCATGAGCTATGGGTTCAAAACTAAACCATCAGATAGGTTCAATTATGGCAGTAATTTATTGAGTGTAAACTTTTGAGTATTTTAACTGTTTTTGTTTGTTTGTTTGTTGTTTGTGTGTTTATTGTGTAGTGTTAAGCATATTTGCTTAAATTACTATGAATGTATTGAATTATATATATTATTAGTATAAAATATATATTATTAAGATAATATTAAATGTATTATTATTGAATTAATATGAATGTCAGTGCATACAGTTAAGTAATAATCTTATAAAGGTCATTGGAAAAAGGGGATCCCATAGTTATACAATGAAGTAACGTCAAACTATATCTCTCAGTATCAGAAAGATTTAATATGGTAACACGATGTTCTTAGATCTTCTGTCCACTGTGGTCTGCTTTAGGTGACGACTTGAGAAAGCTGCAGTAGCGCACTCCTCCTGCCTGAGATCCAGAACGTGTGTTCACTCAGGGAATTCTTTCTTCCCGGATGGGGTGAAACTATCTTCGCTGTTAGTATTCTTTACCAAAGGTAAGTGGAAAGAGGAGAAAAAACGACATCGCAATATGAATGACGATCCGTGTGAACGTGCGCTTCTGTGCTTTGCTCTGCAGAGCAATGCATTGAGCCAAACAATAATGCTGCATTCGCAAAGATATTCACAGTTTTGTGATTATCAATGTAATGTATGGACGCAGCGTGAAAGTGCAGAAAGCGCTCTATAGTCTTTTCTCTTCGTTCACTTTGGGCGATGTTAAATAACTTCATTGTTATTTAATGTCTAGTGGTGCACTGTTTAATAGATGTAAGTTTTAAATAAGATGTAAACAATAGACACGCGGTATGCATACAATTATAAATGTATGCGTGCGCCTGGAGTTACATAATTGTAATAGATCTCGACAATAAACAAGGATGCCCAGTATATGGAAGTCTACGCACAACTGCTTTCATGTACAGTGCATACCTTAAAATGGACTTTGACCAAACGAGGACCTAAAGTTGAAAGGTGGAAACACTATAGTAATGAAGTGCTGATAAAGTTTAGCATGTTATAATTGGCGTCATAGACACAAAACAATTAGAGTTTTGATATGTTTACAAAAACAAGGAGCGTAATGTCTTTGAGCATGCCTGTAAAAATGCTGAAATGAACCCTTGTTACCTTACATCAAGGGTGTCATCAAATGATCTCAAGGGTGAAATTTTAATCGGCTGCCATTGAAATGCTCATACTGATTGAGGACTTATCTGAATATTGAGGAGGATGCCTATATGTGTTTCATTGTCAACTGTGGTTGCAACCCTGTCTTATGTTTGAAGGATTCTGCTGTGAAGAGTGAACAAGTGATTAGGATGAGCCCTCAAACGCTGCACTGTTTTAACTGTCATTAAAGTAATGATTCAAGAATGAGGGCATTAGCTGTGTAAGAGCAGATTACAAAGGCTTTTGGATACCTCATAATTGATTAGGAAATTATGCAGTTCATGAAAACCAGAACTTCCCACACATGCATAAAATTGCTAAAAGACTGTCTCTATAGTTGAACAATTTTACACTCCCTCACAGATGATGTTTGATTTTGACCATGGACCAGAAATATTTGATCAATTTATTATGTATGTTTCTTATGTAAGTTTGAGAACTTCTAAGTGTTTATATGTTATGCTTTTATCACATCCATACATTTGTTTTGTTTTAGGAAAAACGTCTTCCCCTTAAGCCAGGAAAGGAGGAAAGCTATTTTGGTTTTTAATCTGTGGCCAGATTTGTCTCTTAGATTTAACGTGTTTGTTTCTACTGTTCCTGAGCTTTCCAAGCAAATCATATTTAAATGCTTAATCAACTTGGCCAGTGTTCACAAAGAAATGTTTCTAAAGCACAATTACATTTACGAACAGACACAGTCTAAATGGATTTTGGCGGCAGATTCATTATGCAGTCACAAAGAATGATGGAATATTTATTCCATCATGCTTTTGTGACTCCATAATGAATTTGATGATGATATAGGAATACCTGGTCTAAAATATGGATTTAAGCTTTTCACTCAAATTAAATGTTAATACATTTTCAAAGGCTTCATTAGATTCTGCTCCCAGCAAGATGCACATTAGAATGCAAATACTTTGATCATTAAAATAGAGCAGGTATAAGGAGCAGTAATGTAAGGAGCAATTAAGCAACCACAATCTACCCAGAAACCAATTTATATTAGAGAACCATTATAAGCGGTTTTGCATTTAAATATTTAACCCAGGTTGCATAAAACAGTAAGTTTCTGAAGTTACAAAGTATGCTTCATTTGAGTTAGACATTTATCTATGGATTTTACTTAAAATGGTCAATTATATTTTTCATCATCTTTGAAAAAAAAAAAAATTGTAATGTAAGGTTTTTGTCAATGTAAGGTTTTTTTTTACCAAACTGAAGGTTAGTGTCAGTATTACAAAGCACTCTTTCATCAAGAACTAGGACATGTTTCCAGTGTGAATCTACCCTTGACTTCCATTTCAAAGAAATGCAGACTGGCGTGTTTTCTCTGGCATGTCAGTACAGCTAAGGATATGTTTTATTACACTGTGCCAGCTGACAAAAACTATGTCTTATTCAAAGTCTTTTTCTTGGTCCTCTACGTAAGACATGTGACAAAACCAATAACAATATGTCAGGTGGTATCAATTTATAACAAACTTTAAATCCACAAGCTGATAGTAGTTTTTTATTATTTTATTTATACAGTGTCGGTATTCTTTCAATTTACAACCTTGTATTCTACAACTGAATTGAATATCTGTCCATACACTGAATTTCAACTTTTCTCCCTTTATTTTTACTTTACTGTATACAGCTATTGAAGTCCACTGAAGTTGTTTCTCGCTATTGTGTAACTAGAGAAAAGAGCTCTGAAGAACATGGCTGACGTCAGCCAAAACATCTCCTTTAATCAAAGCTCAGGTCATGAAAACCTTTACAGACCACAGACAGTGTTCAGCGTCTTGACGTTTACCCTGCTCGCCATGCTTGTGGTGGCTACGTTTTTTTGGAACATGCTTGTCCTGGTCACAATTCTTAGAGTCAGGACATTCCACCGCGTGCCCCACAATTTAGTTGCCTCCATGGCCATATCTGATGTTATGGTGGCCGCTCTGGTGATGCCTCTCAGCCTGGTCCATGAGCTCAACGGTCGGCTCTGGAAGCTGGGTCGTGTTCTCTGCCAGGTTTGGATATCTTTCGATGTCCTGTGCTGTACAGCTAGCATTTGGAACGTGACTGCAATAGCTCTTGATCGCTATTGGTCCATAACACGGCATCTGGAGTACACCCTCAAGACCCGCAAGAAGATCTCCAATGTGATGATTGGCTTGACCTGGCTGCTGTCTTCTGTTATTTCCCTCTCCCCGTTGTTCGGATGGGGGGAGACATATTCAGAAGAAGACATGGAATGCCAGGTGAGCCAGGAGCCATCATACACTATCTTTTCCACATTTGGAGCCTTCTATTTGCCTCTCTGTGTTGTGCTGTTTGTCTACTGGAAGATATACAAAGCTGCTAAGTTCCGAATTGGATCAAAGAAGACCAACACCATCACTCCTGTTGCAGAGGCTGGAGAGGTACTAGTGATATGTTTTGGTATTTAATCTGTTTACTTTATGCAACATTGAATGTATTGTAGGTTGTCTTTTTGTACTGTAATTTATTTGTAATCTTCAGAGCACTAATATACTAGCATTTTGGCTTTTTACTTGCTGCACATAAAGATGAATTTTGAATGCATTTCTTGAGCAATAAAATATTTAGAAATTGCAGATCTTATCTTGCTAGAGCATGATGCTCATATTGAGCCAGTTATTAATCTATGTTAAACTCGATAGCCAATTGAACTTGAACATTCCATTAACATTCTCTCCATTAACTTCAACAGCATGATATTTCTGAGCATGTCTCAACACTTTAGTGGATAGTAATCCTGACACCTTCCTTAGATTAGTTTCACATTATTTTTCACTCTATTACTACCCTGTTCTACCTCAGTGGGTTTGGGAGTGATTGGCAAAGTATGGGTCTGACAGAACTGATTGGAAATCCCAGAGGGTTTAAAAGCTTAGGCCGAAAGGCTATTTCCATAGCCATTCCAATAGATATCACTGCATACTATATGTCCACAGCACTTTTGTTATGTAAGCATTTTGTTATCATCATCATTGTGTTACCTTAACATTAAACAGTGTAGTTTATAAGACCTTAATGTTTGCTCTTAAAAACTAATTCTCTCAGAACAGCAATAATACTCTAGACCTTCTCATGGTTTATTCCCAATATCCCCTCAGGTAAAAGAAGCCTCCAGGCAACAGCCTCAGATGGCATTCACCGTGCGCCACGCCACGGTGACCTTCCAGACCGACAGTGAGACGTGGAGGGAACAGAAAGAGAAAAGAGCGGNCCTTCCAGACCGACAGTGAGACGTGGCGGGAACAGAAAGAGAAAAGAGCGGCTCTGATGGTGGGCATCCTCATCGGAGTGTTCGTCCTCTGCTGGATCCCTTTCTTCCTCACTGAACTCATCACCCCGCTGTGCTCCTGCAACATTCCTCCCGTATGGAAGAGCGTCTTTCTGTGGCTGGGATACTCCAACTCATTCTTCAATCCGCTCATTTACACAGCCTTCAATAAGAACTACAATAACGCTTTCAGGAACCTCTTCTCACGACAGCGCTAAGCCCGCTGCCTGAGAGATAGCGGACAGCTCGACTTCACCACAAATGCCATTTTAAAGCACCCTTAGGATTTGGGAAGTGTGCTTATCTGAACGCTTCAGTAATCAAAGGCTCACACAGAAAAAAACACAAAGGCACTGGGGGAATGATGCCTGTGTATATTATTGGCAAGCAAAGAGGTGATTTGAACCTGAGTTTTGAAAATGTCAGTCTGTCCCCTGCATTAACTGACTAGATCTGCTGTCAACAGCTTCAGTTTATATGTATGTCACGTGAGATTTGTTAGTTTCAGCTGGACTCAATTTCAACCGTTCTTGTGTCTTCTTCAGTAATAGTGAAATGTTTTCAAACAACAATAGATGTTGTAAAAGCTCACTCGCATATAATGTCTCCCATAAAACATAATTACAGATGTGTGCTTTGTGTTTACCACTATATTGTTATTTTTATTGTTTCTAGATTACATTAAGAGGAAGTTAACCAAATAAGAAGCAGAGCCACTGGTAGTTGCTGTATTTTAGATTGCAGCTTTTGGTCAATATGTTGTTGATAGCTTGGTGTTCTCCCAGAGCAGTTCTGTTTTGGTACATGGTGGCATTTTAAAGAGCTTTGACTGTACATATGCAATATGCTGTACACTGTCATTTTGTTCACATTAAACCTTTAACTATGTTGTTCATGATTGATCAAGATGATGGTCCTCATTAAAATGCAGACTGACTTAATTGAGTAAAACAGATGGTTTATTTTGCTGCTTGTGTGTTATTAATCTGATTATACACACACACACACACACACATATATATATATATATATATATATATACACTTTTTGTAAGAAATGTAAAAAATGAATAGAAAAGAGTTACAGAGTACCTGTGCTGGAGTCAAATATTTTGTTTTTCTTTTGGAGTAGATTCAGTATTGCAGCTGCCCTGGTAACCTTTATGAACTTTTACATTTTTATATGTGATTATGAGAATTTGATTCTCTTAATAGTAGCTGTGACTCCAGCTGTAACATTTTATAAAATATATATAATTTAATCCTGGGCTTAAAAACGATTGATCAGCAGCATTCATTTAATCACTGATGTCATTGCAAATTCTATGAAGTCTCCTGAAATCTTTAGAGGCCATTGATTTTCATTCATTAATTTAGTAATTTCTCATACTTACATGTGATCAAGTGCAGGAAGTAGCAATATCAATGAAAGCAATCTCGACATAAATACTCCAGAACAGATTAAGAGCTCTAGATATATTTCCCAATATTTGGGCTTTGAAGAAAGAACTACAGCAATTGAAAGGATTCCACTCTGTTCAATAGCACTTTGCTCTCATTTGCTTTTAGTGAAGATGCTTTGATCTTCTGCCTTTTCAAGGCTTTAAGTCATATTAAGATGTCTGCAAGAATCAACTGTAGCAGCAACTTATTTTACATGGCTGTCATCAAACCTTACATAAGCTTTCAGGCATTACAGAATCTGTTTAGAAAACCCTCAATATGCAGACAAGAGATTGACAGACCAAAGGCTTGGTTGGTTGTAAACTGAGTCCAGTATAGTGTTTTTACGTTCACAACACGCAGTGACATACAGATACTTTCAGCATTAATTGGATCATGAAGTGACAGGTAAGAAGTTTGGAATAGAGACATGAATAATGGATGTGACACCTGGCTAAATGGCACCTTCCCCTTTAACAGAAACAGAAAAACGGCCTCAATGATAAAAAACAAAAGATAGTGTGTATAAACCCACTTTTCCATTAAAAATATTCTCACACGCTATATAATGTAATATAACACAGTAATGACTCAGGACGAGATTGAAGGTGAAAGAAATACATTTTAGTAGATTTTAGTGTCTGGCTCAAATATACAAATGTGTATTATTTTGTACCTGCGGGAAAATCACAGGCAGGAGATAATGAAATGAGCAAACAGTGGCTTGGCGTAATGTTTAATGGCAAATTTATGCCTGACATCCGGTTCCTTTAAAAGGACACATTTACCATTCTGACGCACTTACAACATTTAAAATTTTTAAATTTCAGATCAGGCAGCATGGAATTCAAAAATTAACTTTCCACCATGTCCATATTCTTTAGTCTTTGTAAATCAAGAGGAACACAAAGAGATAAAGATGGCCATTACCCATGGTAACCAGGGAAACGCTGCCTGCTCTAACAGATATAAAGCATATAGCTCTGAGAATTTTATTGAATGATGAGAAAATCACTAGGGATCAGATCTATTCTGTTGAAATATCACATCTGACATTCATTCACGGGTCACCGCATTGTCTGTGGTGCCAAGAGCTAAAGGTTCATTTTTATGGGATCCATAGTTATAGCTTTATTAAGTGAAAGTCAATGAATTCAGGTGTTGGGTATTTTGCATTGGTCTGCTAACACAATAAATTGACTGTTGGGTGCATTATGTAAAAAGAGGCCGTACTTATGTGGTTTATTGCTGGAGAATGTTTGCTATAAAAATAGAATTTAATAAAGCATCTTTATAAAAGTCATATCACATTTAAGATTCAAGATTCTTTATTGACACACAACAGGGACATTATATTTGTGTTATGTACAGTACAGACATATCAACTGTATATATATATATATATATATATATTATATTACTATATATGGCAAACATTCTGAACTTGAACAGTGCATTCTGATCTGATCTACTAGTGTCAAGAAAAGCCTGGATTGATGCACAGCTAGAGTCAAACTGAGACATTGACAGATATCCTGATGTTCTTGAATACATTAGGGTGGAATGTAATGGAAAGTAAAAACAAACTGTACAGATTAAGATTCAGTTTATTGTGTCCTGCAAAAGACATTTATAGGGTCAAGACGAATCAAGGAATGTTGAAGAAGTTTGCTCTCATACTGATTGCAATATCATTAATAAATTGCAAAGTGTTATTTCCCTAAAGATATCAGGCAATTAATTTTTCAATTATTTTAAAGTATTCTTTCACAATAATTTCTGCTATTATATAGCTTGATTAATGAGAAAGATCTTCTAGTTTTTATATATAATACTAGCATGTGTAATTGATAATTTTTGACTCCCATTTTCTATCCTTTGTTCAACCATTACTTGATTGAATTTTTAACTACATTACAGAACTTTAATAAGTAAATTCAATATAATTGTGTGGCAATCACAAAATTGCTTTCCAATAATGTAACCATATAAAGTGCACCTATTTTCCGCCCATAACATTGATCAGAGCATGATTGTGAATTTTTCTTACTATTACTTCTTACTATTTTGCATCATGAATTGTTGTTATTTGCAAGTTCCACATTACAACTTTGTTTTGCTGCTGTGTTATGCAAACCTGCCCCCTGCTGTATATACATGGGAAGCACATTGCCTGAGGCCTAAGCGCTTTATCGGTCAAAAATAATCAGGGCCAACAAAGACACGCACCTTATAATTCATAATACTGTATAAACCAGAACAAGTATAATAAACACTTTTATACAACTGACACTTTTCATAATTATGTTGCACTTTGGTATTCTTTTGCTTTCTTTAAATCATTAAAGGAAATCCACAAACTACTACATATGTTAAATAAACTACTACTTGTTATATTATGCGTTTTAGACAAACAATTAATTTAAGCCAACTATTATAATAAACATAATTAAATAATTAATTACATTTAATTTATTAACTTAAAACTTACATTTATGGGGAATTTATCAATACCTACAAGCGAATAATTACCATTACAGAAAATACATAAATTTCACATGTACAAAAACACGCGATCACACGTGAAAAACATGTTACCACATGTTTCATATGTGATTCCATACGTTTCAAATAGGAATTTACTTTGGATTCACACAAAAAAATGTTCCAAAACCTCACATCTGATCCATACCATCACATCTGATCACAGGTGATTTAGGTTTAATTTACAACCCTGTAATTTGCAATCTGTTACCTTTTCTAAGGTATTTATTTATACAGTATATACTGTCACCCCAACACAATTATTAGCAGAGTATCAACACAATTGTTAGCAATGAGTATCACTGTATCAAAGAAACAATGTTAATCTTGTACAGTGGCACTGAAGCCTTACTTCACCATAACGTTGTGATGCCGATGAGACGCTTTCCTGTGTGGCGATCACCTGTTGTGTCCGTTTTGTCCTGGTGAGGGCACACTAGACAGCAAAAAAACAGACAGACACGCCATCCATAACATCTAACTATATCACAGATTGCCATAATGTTGGAAGTGCAGTTATAGGGCATATATTTACCATGAAACAGCATTAGTCTTATATGATAGAGGTAAAAGGCTTGTTCCTTGTGTTTTAACATAAAGATATGCTATTGTATATATCAGGGTATGAATGGTTACATGTCACATGGTCAAATACATCAACATTAAAAGACCTTGACAAACTCTGAAACGCGTCCAATCGGAAGCATAATTAGATCATTTAATTGACAGCTAGATTCAGTGCCGGGATGGGACCTTGTGACCTGAGAGAATCAGGTTTTGACATCCCTTTACCTGACTGTCTGACACAGTGTGACAGATTGATTAAGGCCAATTTTACCCATGTGGTCACATTTGCCGCTTGCTTTCCAGGTGTAGCCATCACATCTGTGTACAAGCTTTAATTTCTGGAAAATAGTCAGTGTGGTACAATTGCTGTGAAGGTTTTCATTAACTTATAGGCAAACATCCTAAGAAAGACTCGGATCCTTCATTTTCTATCATGAAACGGACAGTTGATGTCATATTCTTCCAGAATTTGATCCTTGGACATTCTAATCCAAACATCGGCTCTCGAGCCTCCATCAGCACAAATTAGTCATGATTAAAGGTTAACAGCTAACGAAGGACAGAGCAAATCACTTGGCAACAGGCAGAATATAACACACTATGACATGATGAATTAATTCATATTCAGATTAGAGGTTTTATGCTATACCTCCCCTGTCCAGTGAGTATTCTGTCATTTTCAGCAGAATGGTATATAATGAGTTCATTACTGCCACAAAGCATTTGGCTACATTAGTACATCGTTTCCATGTCAGAGTCTGTCTGATTTCACTGAAACAAAAACATCAGTGAAACAAAAGACATGAATAATCATAAAAAATTGAGATTATAATATTATTATACATTGCAAAAGGTGTAATAATGCTGCTTAAACATGTAAACCAGATAACATAATATATATAAGCCACATTATACAATTGATAATCTTTCATACCATTACTTTTATGTAGTTTATTTACACAGTTAATTAAACAATCTGATATTGATGGTTTCAATATCCTCCTGCCATACAATCCTCAAACAGGGCCCAGTTCATACAAAGCTTTAGGCTATGTCTAGTTATTTTTGTTGTCACAGGCCCAGTTTCCTCAAAGTAACATATTTCTAGACAAATCAAAATTAAAGCATCATGTCTCCACAGTTCCTCTGCGGATGATCAAAGAAAAGACAGTGTGGACTTGTCCCTGACTACCTTTCAACTTGTCACATACCTTTTACGAGTTTACCTTATCTAATTACTGCAGGTGCCTCTTGATATTGTATAAAGTATGTGATCAATACACATATATTGCCTTTGTACACTGTCTTGTCACTTACACAGATTGCTCTCTCTCTCTCTCTCTCTCTCTCTTTCTCGCTCTCTCTCTCTCTCTCTCTCTCTCTCTTTCTCTCTCTCTCTCTCTCTCTCTATCTTGTTAGTGCACGGCAGAAACACTGGCACACATCCAGCTCTCTCAATGCACCCAGACTGCCGCTGGGAAACACACAGTAACCTTCAAGGAAATGTATTCCGGTGTCATTGGCCGGAATCTGAGCCTCTGTCTGCAGACAGAATACAGAGGTGCCCATCCGCCCACATCATGGGAACTCCCACCACCCCTTGCATCTGCGCCTCCACCCACCACCAACCAATTATGTGTGAAAACAAAAACGGGGGAAGAGAAGAGGCACTGCTCTCTCTGAGAAATGAGACTCCCCATTCCAATATCAGAGGATGAGCACACTGGCACATTCACACCAGGAGGCCACATTTAATGCTCTGCCTTTCATTTCCTCCAGTGAAACATTATCTCGGTCAAGCAGATCACTGAATGTTGATGTAAATCACTGATATGCTTTCATGAGCATCATGTCGACACATGAACCTGACTAAAATTATAAAGACAAAAAGTTTTACAGTTATAAAAAATGTAACATCTACCTTATTAGATGTCCTTTAATTATTACAAATACTATGTCTCCCGTAAATGTTTTATGCTAATAGAATTCAATAATTAAACAACAACAAATAAATGCCATTTCGTAACGCTGATCTCTAAAATATGGAAAAACAATTCCCTATCATTAACATTTTGGAAGCTTTACTTTCATCATTAACATTTTGGATTCTTTACCAACATCTTGTATTACTTAATTACTTTGCTTGTGGCATCACCAACTGCAGGACTGCAGAGAGATTTATGACATTCTGACATTATTTAAATCAGAAAGGCATGCTGCAAAATTGGACTTGGAACGAGACTTTCTTCCCTAAAGCATTTGTGCATCAAATATTCATTTCTTGGCATTCATGTGATATTACTATGAATAACTAGACATAAAGCAATAAAAACAAGTGGCATATCAGGGGAGTTGACAGACAACAATTACATCAAATTACTTTAATTAAAAACTGATAAAAATATCATGTGATGCCTTTACCACCGCTGATTCAAACGTGTGCCTGTTGATTTGCGTTGAATTAATGTCAAACCTGATATAGAGAAGAAACACAAACAAAAACAATAAATATTATACAGAACAAAAACTATAGAGAGGGATTAGTAAATAGACATACACATATTATGTACTATTTTTATAACCAATACCGAGAGGCACTGGACAGATGATACCATTTATTCATGACAGTTTTCATTTAAAATACAATTATTTACTTTATATTGAATGTTGTATTTTCTTAAAAGTTTCATTTTACACCCATACTGACAATGTTTGTGAAATATCAAGCTTGCTATACATATGAATATTTTCCGAGGCATTAGAGGAAATGTGGCATGTTTGTCCAAATGTCATTGCAGTGAAACACCATTGCCGACATCCCACCCTGTCCTCCTGTCCCACCCCACACAGGCTAGACACTGTTCTATCTATTTGCACACTGTCAGTCTGAAAAGCAAGTGGCCCTCTCTTCTCCTCCTGGGCAAGTCCCTCCTGAGAGGCAGTCATTCCTGCCTGCTGGGATACTGACAGCTAACCTTTTGCTCAGAGATTTCTGGGAACTTCGCCAGATTCTCCCACCTTGTTTGCTTTTTAAGAAGATGCACCCTTAAAAGATCACATGCCCTAAGCTGTGTACTACTTTTACTGCATTAGTTTATCTACAGAGACAATGAGCCTGCTATCAGCTTTTGAGAAGTGTGAAGTAATCATGGCCTTTTTGAAGATCTGACTCCCTTGTCCTTTCTTGCTTTGTAATATGCAGCTTATTATTGTTCCTTTAAGTTCTGCAAAGTCCACTGTCTGTTTGTTGTGGCCAGAGAGCTGCATGAAATGAGATTAAACATTAACAAGATTAAATGAAGTTATGCCACTAAATGATACTATCATAACAAACAAATTAATTATAGACAACATTCTATATAATCCTCAGCATTGAAGTACATACTTTCTTTTGCCTGTGGGGAGTCATCTCCTCCACATAACAATAGCACTGATCTGTCAATGGGCACATGAATGAAAATTCTGTCATACATCAACATGGCACATCATAAAACATCTCTGAAGTTTTTATCCCCTCCAAGTCTTGATAGATCTATTGTTGAGCCCAAAGCCTGAGTGAACAATGGTGGTTTGATGCAGGGAGTCCGGGGTGTACAGTATGGGTGTCTCTCGCCCAGTCTGGTAATTAAGTGGGGTGAGTGCCAAGATGGGCTCAGCAGGGGTGATGGTAGGGGTTCACGAGTCAGTGTGGGGAGTGCAGGAGATCACAGAGAGCCACAGACAGACTCCCCACCAGGAGACCAGGCCGCCTCCACTGACAAGCCAGGAGTGCGGATGTGTCACCATGCTCATGTGCAGATCTGAGACAGTCTCACAGAATTAAGTCTCATTATGGCTTTTGATACATAATATAATATAATATAATATAATATAATATAATATAATATAATATAATATAATATAATATAATATAATATAATATAATATAATATAATATGTGACAGAGGGAGTGCAAGAATAAACAGATAAATGCGCAATGCTAGATGTTAAAAAATTATAATGAAGCCATAAAATAATGTTATAGAAAAATCACCAACCAATGTGACAAAGTACAGGATGATCTGTACTGATTAGTAATACTTGCAGAAGTGCCTTGACTTTCTAGCAATACAATTGATGAATTATTAAATAATCAATTAAATCATTTAAAAATATTTGTATGTAATATATATATGTAAGTCTCATTTAACAAAACTGCAACGTGTTGATGTTCTCTTACAAATTGTACTGTTTACAGCCTCTTTTTCTAAACTATATACATGGAGTAACTCTGTGCAACTTGTATCATGTCAATTTCTATAGAAATGTAATTATAAGCTAATGTAAATCGGTGTCATAAAAGGTTATATTTTGTATGTTCCTTTCTAAATTATTATTTTTCTTTCTTTCTCATAACATTTAAAACATTTTACATTATAAAAATTAAAAAGCATTGCAGTGAAACACTACAGGGCCTGTTAAGTTCAACAGTTTTTGAAAATTAAATTAAGGGCTTGCTCCCTGAAGAAATTGAGATCGTATCATTAGGACTATTATACTTTAATAATATGACATTAATTGAAAACCAAAGAGTGACCTGCTGGAACACACTTTCCTCAGAAGTGCCTCTTACAAAAATGCCCCTTGGGTTGATTTACAGTAGTACTTACACTGGGAGCTAATAAGGAGTTAAATGAAAAAAACGGGGCAACGTTTTTAATTAGGACAGTCATCGCTAAGAACAACATTGTTTTAAGTTGATGAGTGAGATTATCATACCCAGAATAAAAGGTATTATGCTGTATTTGACCTAAAAAAAAATTACTTCATTTATAAGGTCAAGGTCGAGTTTCGTCGCGTCCTGCTACAGGATTTGTCCAAAATCAAAGGACGATCTACTAAAGCGTCACCACAAGAAAGTAAGTTTGGTTCACAGTGACTATGTGCTCAAACGCCGTTCAAAACAGAATCTCGGGTTCAAGAAATACTTGTACTTTTGCAGTTTTAACAAAAAAACAAAAAAGATATTACACAATCCAACAACTCTTAGAAATCCTATACACTAAGATAAGAATAAAAACAACGTTTTTGTCAGTAACACATTTGCACAGGGCCATTACCCAAATCCCCAATTGAGAGGGTTCTTAAGGAGCTTAAGGGCCTTCCTCCTCATAAGAGAGCGGTTCGGCTCTACTGAGCCTTTAATAAGTGAGATACATCCCAGGCCCTCTCTGCACCTCTGTTTAGCTCACATTTCAGCTGTGTCTTCAGCGGGTGACACTAAGGCAACCATAAACACCCCTTTTTCTTTTGCACACGCAGATGAATTGTCCTGCAAACACTTGCAAAACAAACATTTTTCCGAGCCCACAACTGAGGCCACTGATCTTATTCATTCAGTCACAAACGTTCAAATATCAATATAAATTTTGTTCAATAGCTGACTGTTGTTCATCGGTACAGACACAGCATAATCCACGGAATGTGTCTAATCTAGGAGGATTTTATCAAAGTTTAAAATTGTCTAAACATCAGGTAAATCTTTATGTGAATTTCCTCTTGTGATAATTGCAATGTCATTGTGTTAGAATTTAGGTCGTCTTTATACTTTCATAATGATTAAATAAAAAGCGTTTGCATAAATAACCTGTTAGGGCTTTCCTGAAGTTTTTCGGGCGTTGTTTTCGCACAATAAACCCAGGGAGCCAGATTCATAACTGGGTCATTTGAGAGTTGGGGTTTTACAGATGAGAACATCGACCCATATGGTCGTGAACCACCAATGAACATGCTACATCCCTAAATGCATAGTGTCATCTTAAAACAAAGGAACATCAAGTCGACGCACCGCTGATGCGTTTCTCTGCAGCTGGCAAATATCATGTTCAAGTCACTAAAGTTCCGGTGTCTAAACACGTTAATTAGGCCAAAAAGCAAACTTTTGTGATTCCTTTTAAGCTAAATGTAACCTTATTATATATTATATTGTTTTGCCCTGATAACTATTAGCACGTAATAAAGTCACAGATCGCCTACAAATACACAAGTATGGAATTAAAATTGACATACGAGAAATGTCTAGAGAAACACTTTAGGATCGATAAGGATTTTTATGTACAACTTGCTTTTTGCTCAGACTTATTTTATAGTTCACTAAAAAGTTTAAGTTCGTTCTGCAAACATTCTCTTATGAATGCCCACCATAAAGATAAACATAAGAAAATCTTTGTAGCTGTCTTCTTTCGGATGAATAAATCAGTGATGTGGAACTACTGCGACATAAAACTGTCATCAACTTTGTTTTACAGAGTTATTTTACATCTGAGCGATAAGTTTAATTTCAGTCACAAGCTTAATATCCAATTTAAATGCATATGGTATTACAAGTGACATCAATTGCCATACACTTTAAACATTAGATGTAATGAGGTTTGGTAATCTCTGGAAATATGATAAATGGCTAAATAAAGATTAATCGTGAAAGAGATGAAAATGTATTGAAACTTTTGGCAAGTTAAGATAATCAACCCGCTTCACGTCGTTGAGGTATAAAGGAGACAAAAGGTGTAATCAATCACTAAACTTACGAAACAAATGCCTCTGTTGCCTGGAGGAAGAACAATTATATTATAATGTCGTGGTTTGTATTGCGTGTTGCTGGCGTTTTTAGTAATTATTTGCAAGAGATGTCCATTTATTTTTCCTAATTAACATTTAAAAATTAAAAGTTCTGAAATAGACCAGATAAGAATTAGGCATGTTCTGCCACAAAGCAAGACTACAACTAAAGATGACACTATCCTATCTAAAACACCCTAATCATTCAGCCTTATAATTCAATATTCAGCCTTAGCTTAGCCAACTGAACTGCTTTATTCATGACAAAATGGTATTTTATAGCATACAGGGGCTATCTATCGATGCTAAAGAAAAATTCTGACCAAAAAAGTTTGATCTCCATTT
Source organism: Ambastaia sidthimunki (assembly GCA_036877625.1). NCBI lineage: Eukaryota > Metazoa > Chordata > Actinopteri > Cypriniformes > Botiidae > Ambastaia > Ambastaia sidthimunki. Next base: position 18,444 of record JAZGTK010007777.1, read on the forward strand.
AGTTGATCTCTTTCACCTTAGCAGCAAAGCTATTTTACAGAGACGTGTCAGACCTGTGGGATTATAAATGTAATTTGTGACGTCACAGTGCAGCATCCAATTAAAGGCTTGTCCCCGTTGATATTTTGACAGTGCCAACCCTGCCTGGCACCCTACAGACTTTTGAATAAAATTCAAAAGAATGTTGTTGTTTTACTATTTATATCACAAATGGGTCAATTTACATTAGGCCTAATATTTATTGATTATTTAAAAAGTGAACTTGAATATTGAATGCTATTTATCTTATGCGTGACTACACCCTGATACTGTATTTTTAAGAAACGCTTTCTGGTGCGTAAGAAAGATGCGGTTATTTCGATTATTTAAGAGAACTATTCTAAACTCAGTATTAGTAAAACCAAGGGTGAGTCATAATATTGTCCTTATTTTAAAAGATTGCAAAAATTTTACCTGCAAAAAACCCTGCATATTAAACAGCATTAAACAGCTATCAGATCTTAACATTTGTGTGTTTGGGGACCACCAGAACCATTTAAAAAACTGACTTAGGGCCATAAGTGAGATTTTT
>JAZGTK010007778.1:0-19010 GCA_036877625.1 Ambastaia sidthimunki
GTCCCACCTCCACACAGGGTCTCTGGTGCTCAGTCAGAGTGACCATTAGGTTCTTGGTCATCTGTTTTACTAAGGCCTACTAATTAAAATAAGTAAATAAGTAAATAAATATATTGTTATGGAAATATATATATTATAATATATAATATTTCCAATTTGAATTGATCCTGGCTCTCATGGGATGTCTTTTTTAATGCTAGTTCTGAGGTCACTGACTCTGGAGAACAGGATGAGAATCATAAATTTGAGCTGTAGTTAATGCCTCTGAAACATCCTGGCATGTTTTCTGCCCTCAATAAACACATAATAGTAGTGCTCCCCGGGCACAGTCAATCTGTCACTTCTCCTGTCTGTGTTTGGTCTGGAGTTTAGTGCGGTTTGTAAAAAGGATGAGGTGTCTGAAGTCTGTGTGTAGAGGAGGGGTAATGTGGAGGTGTACTTTCACTACTGCTGTGTATGTTCTTACACTGTAACGGTAGCTTTTCTTTTATGACAGGAAATATTTTCTGCTCCAAGATATTTCATTGAGAGTAAATACCACAAACATACCAAGAACCTTTAAGCACCATGTTGTCACTTTGTTGTAGGTGACTTGATTTTGTTCATTAATTGGATGGTGAAAGGTTTCTACATATGACAGGAGGAGCCACTGTGACATAATCAGAACAAAAGGTTGTTTCAGAGGGGAACGAGTTAAAGAGACTCATCTGGAAAAACTAGCACTGATTAATTGTGTACAATATGGTCAAGATCATGTATTAAAAAGTAAATATGATCTATTTTGATTTAAACAAATTCAGAGGACTCAAGTCTTGGTATTCTTGTGAACACTTCTTAACTATATAAGCTATACACTTTAAATGCCATGTAACGAATCAGTCCACGGAAAAGCGATATCATGACAATGCCCATGACGTCACAAGAATGTGCCCCCACAGCTGACACTAAAGCAGTAGACTAACAATTGAAAATGAAAAAAATCAAGAAAGTCAGTGCCACACCTTGTAACACATATAATACTGTATATAAACTATATGATGTTTTTATATACTGTATTTTTTGTCTGCAAATAAAATATTGCAGAAATCAATTTATTTTACAGAATGGTTTTCTGTAGTTCATCTGTATCATCTACCACTAAGGGCTTTACTGTCTTCTAACCACCCAAACCTTGATCCATTTCGCCTTACAGAATGATAACGTATCATAATGCAACACATGGGGAGGTAGAATGATTAGATACAATAAAACATGCAGTAACATTAAATGGTACTAAGTCTATAAATTTGCATTGACAATAATTTGTCATTAAAAATGTGACATAGTGGCTACAGCTATCAAAGAAATCTGGTGAGGTTTTATGATCCCTCTAAACAAGGTTGTCTTCCCCAATGAGATCACGTGTGGCTGATGAAACTGTGTTGATATAACAGGTGGAACTAATATCAGGATATTGCACTGAACTGTTTGTGAATAACTGCATGCACATAACCTGCAGCCTTATCATCACTCTTGCGCTCTCAGAAGCATGTCGCATTCTTAATGAAGAAAATAAGAAGAGGGTGTGGTGGATTCCCTAGGGTGTCTCTGTGTCATAGTAGATAGATGGATATATTTTTCCTAGTATGTGTCTGCTCGTTAGTCAGGAAGGAAAAGTGCAACTCCTGCTTTACATCCTGACTCACGAGACACATCCTGACACACCACCATCAGGAATGTATGTAAATCATGAGCACTGGAGAGCGCAAGTATTGGCCAATATGTGTTTAAATCACCGGGAGCACAAGGGCCAACTGTGATTTTGCTAAGTAGGATGTGCTGCTGGATCAACATCTTGTGTTACTGGAACAACTTTCCTGTCAGACGATTCCTGTCCTGACCCCCTAAAGAATGTCAAATTTATGCATATGCTTTTTTATTCATACTTTAGACATATTCTTTAATATACTGTATATATGATGAAGGTAAATTTTTTACCTTTGTTTTGGAAAACTATTTACATCTATGACGAAAGAAAGATGTTCAAATAAGTCCATTTTCTGGACGTGAGAATGTAACACAGAAAGTATCATAAATTTAAAGGTCATGCAAACCTTCAGCAGGGAGATGTTTCCGTCCCTAACTGTCTTGTAGGTCTATTTAAAATCTCTGTATGTAACTTGGCATAACTTAATGTATTTCTAAACAAAAGAATTGTACAAATACACCTCTGGGTAAGCATAAATAAAAGATAAAAAGAAGACAAAAAACTCTTTTTTTTTTAGAACGTTACAAAAGACAATCCATTATCAATCACTCCTGCATTGCTTAAGCTAGTCACTTTACCTCAGGTTACTACAGTATAGTACAATGCTATCCCTGTAAATTAACATGGTGCCTTTTATATGGTGACGTGCATTTACATGTATATACTTTAATTTCCTCAACAAGTTACACAAACAGTGACATCTTTTTGACAACAGGTGTGGAAAAACTTCAACTGTCCAATTCCAAACTGTTTCACTAGCCCTCATCTTTTGATGATAAGTGCTATTTATGTCACACAAACTGTCATGCAATACAGAAACAGAAAACTTGATTGTGTCATGCTTAGCTAGATGGTCAAAAGTGTTTTTACTGTTAGCTAAAATGCATCATTCTATTGCAGCAGTTTGTTGAAAAAGGACTGGTCTATACATTGGTTCTTGCCTTGATCAGGGTAGTGCTGGTATAATTGTATGGGAATGACAGAGATTCCTGGAGGGATGGGTCGGGAACTTGAAGCTGTGGAATGAGTGCTAGTCTTCTTCCATGCCTGCTCATGAATATAAATAGAGTCTGGAATGCAATAAATCAAATATGTTAAGAGTAGCCTGGATGTTGTTAGGTTTCTCTGTATTTCACCAACTCCTTAACACATTTTTTGCCTAATTATTCCTTACCTCTCAAGATCAGGTAACACAAAGACGAGAAGGCCGTGGTTCTGGCATTCACAGAACAAAAGGGTATTCATCAAGCGTCTGGTTGGCAGGCTGTGGTGGAATACTTTACTGGTGTTAATCATGAGGAGCTAACAGGAAATGGGTCTGCTGTTTACCACCTGATTACCACCAAATGGAACACCAGCTAGTTGCTGGCCAGCAGGAAGAACAGGGGCCATAGACTACATATGGACCACAGGGGTAAGTAGCATTTGATGACATGATGTGTGGTGTCATTAGAGGTGTCTTGAACATGAAGTGCCAATAGCATTTTGTTGTTGAAGCAGATGACATGATTTGGGTTGAACAGCAGTACAGTTCTCTGTGTGTGTGAAACTGAAATAGAGCTATTATTATTCAATCATCTCACTAAAATGGAATGCCTTTCTACACAATTATGTTCCAAATTGAATAATGAAAAACGGGGATCATTTCCTTTGTTTATATAAAAATGTATTTAATATAAGAAAAATGTGTTTAATATAATAATATAGATTTATAAAAAAAAGGCCTTTAACACAGTAAACACATACTTAATTTGGCATTACAATTGTTTAAATGCATGCATTTTACATCCTATGAATCCATGTGGGACTTGTTTGGTTTTGATTTCCAGTCTTCCACCCCTCTCTCCATCCTCACAAAGTTCCTTATATTTCATTCCATGTTGTTGTGATTAGCAGACTTCACTCCTCTACTGTAGTTCAGTGCTGTCTCTAATTCTCTCCCTTGCAGGGCTTGAAAGCTAGAATCCTGATGTGGTTTGGTCTTGGTCACAGGTTAAGCTATCAGTGGGCTGCTGAGATCTTCAGGTGTTCATTCTGACCTGTTTTTCACAACATTTGATAATGTAACAGGCTGAGATGGTGATAGTATTTTGTAGTGATTGTGGTTATGAGTAATGTGCATTCAAAAATTTGACTAAATGAGCTGCTACAAATCACATTTGACATTTTTAGCCAAGTCACTTACAGTTTGAGCTATATGTTTGATCAGTTAATGCATTTTCTGGGGTTAAAACCCATCGTTAAAAGTGTCTATAATCTTGTTCTTTCTGTTTTTTTCTCTTTCCAGTGTTTAGTAGAAATAATCTGCACAACACTATTGTACAATCTTTCATAGGTAACTGAGATACCTAAAGTTCAAGTTCAAGTTCAAGTTTATTTATAAAGCGCTTTTCACAATGGTGCATTGTTGGATGGAGGATCAGTCTTCCAGAGGATCAGAAGACAGATAGGCACAACGTTAAAACAGGCACAGGGCAGGCAGCAATCAGAATATCAATAGGCAGGCAAGGTCAAACATAGAGCAGATCAAAAAACAGGCAAACAATCCAAAAGGGGTAATCCAATAAACGTGAAAACAGGAACAGACAGAATCATACACTTGAGACAGATAATGGTAAACACTTGTTAAGACAGTGAAAATACTGGCAATACTTTGCAACGTGTAGTTGCAGTCACATGGTTTAAATAGTCCAGGACAGGAAATGACACAACAGGAAACAGGAACAGGAAGCAGAGGAAGCAACAGTCAATATTCTGGCGAGGGCTACATCTGCTGGCGAGGCGCATTGGGGCATGGCATTACAGAATCCCCCCTCCTAGGAGTGACTCCGGGCGCTCGACGTGGTCATCCCCGTGGTCGTGGTGCTGGACGATCGGGTCTGGCTCGTTGAAACTCCTCTGTGAGCATGGGATTCAGGATGTTGTGAGCGACTACCCAGGACCTCTCCTCCGGGCCGTAACCCTCTCAGTCCACCAAGTATTGGAGCTGGCCCCCTCTGCGTCGGGAATCTACCAATCCGCTCACCCTGTATGCAGGACTACCATAGATGTCCAAGGGTGGCGGAGGTTCTTGCACATCCTGATCGGGGCCAGCTCAGATCGTGAGACATGGAAGGAAGGAGAGATCCTATAGTTAGCAGGAAGCTCTAACTGGTATGTGACCTCATTGATTTGACGTAAAATCTTAAAAGGGCCAACATACCTGGGACTGAGCTTCCTGCTAGGCAGCCGCAATTTGAGATCTCTCGTCGAGAGCCAGACCTGTTGTCCAGGTTAATACCATGGGTGGGGACGGCGCCTCCTATTTGCCTAAATCTCTTGAACCCGGACAGCATGTTGCAACCGGACATGGGCGCTGTCCCACACCCTTTCACTGCGCCTGATCCAGTCATCCATGGCAGGAACAGCAGAAGGTTCTCCAGACCATGGGAACATGGGAGGCTGGTAACCCAAGACACACTGGAAGGGGGTAAGGCCGGTGGAAGAGTGAGTAAGGGAGATCTGGGCGTACTCGGTCCATGACAGAAACTCAACCCACCGGTGTTGCTCTCGACTGCAGTAACTCCTGAGATATCTACCAACCAGGATATCTTTCCTGGTTGAGCCTCTCTACCTGTCAGTTTGACTGCGGGTGGTAACCAGAAGTGAGACTGGCATTGACATCTAAGTGTTAACAAAATGCCCTCCAGACATGGGAGGTGAACTGGCTTCCCCGGTCAGAAACAATGTCCTTGGGGATTCCATAATTTCGAAACACCTGGTGGAATAAAGCTTTTGCAGTCTCCATGTCTGTAGGTAAACCTTTTAAGGGCATTAGTTTACAGGCTTTAGAGAATCGATCGGTAATTACCAAAATGGTGGTGTGACCTTTGGATGGGGGCAGGTCGGTGACAAAGTCTGTTGACAGGTGGGACCAGGGGCGTTGAGGAATAGGTAGAGGCTTCAGTAATCCAGAGGGTAAATCTTTGGGAGTCTTAGAAACTGCACACACTTGACATGACATAATTGTAAACATCACATGATAAAGATGGCCACCAAAATGAATTCTGTATCAGACAAACAGTTCTGGAAATAGCTGGGTGACCGGCGCTCAGGGAAGTATGCACCCATTGCATTACTCTCTGTCTCAGGTCTTGAGGAACATAAACCTTGTTGGGGGGGCAGCTTGGAGGTACATGTTCCTGTCCTTGCTCTCGCTAAATTTCCTCCATGATATCCCAAGAGATAGGAGCTAGGATTACGGTGGGAGGTAGGATAGGCTTTGGAGGCAGGTTCTCTGTGGCCAGGTCGTGTCGCCTTGACAGGGCATCAGCCTTACCATTCTTGGTACCAGGTTGGTATGTGACGGTAAACTGGAACCTGGTAAAAAACAATGACCAGCGTGCCTGTCTGGGGTTCAACGTTTTAGCACCCTTAATATATTCAAGGTTTTTATGGTCAGTGATAACCTGGAAGGGGTGGATAGCTCCCTCCAACCAGTGCCTCCATTCCGAAATGGCCTCCTTCATGGACAGAAGCTCCTTGTTGCCCACATCATAGTTCCGTTCTGCCTGCATGAGTTTTCTAGAGAAGCACATGGGAAAAGTTTAGCAGGATTACCTTGTCTTTGAGAGAGGACTGCTCCTATGCCACAATCAGAAGCATCCACCTCTACTACAAATGGAAGGTTTGGGTCCGGGTGCTTGAGGATTGGGGCGGTAGTGAAACTTTTCTTGGGATTTTCGAATGCCTTGACTGCCTCAGGAGCCCATGTGAGTTTCTTGGGTTTCCCTTTGAGTAAAGACGTTAGAGGTGCAGCAGTGAGACTGTAATTTCGTATAAATCTTCTATAGAAATTAGCAAAACCAAGAAAACGTTGAAGATCTTTTACTGTGACTGGCTGTGGCCATTCTGTGACTGCAAGCACCTTACTGCTATCTATTTCAACTCCTTGGTGGCTAATGTTATATCCCAGGAAGGTGGTTTGCTTGACATGGAACTCGCATTTCTCCGCCTTGACGTAGAGCTGGTTTTGTAATAGACGGTCCAGCACTGTTTTTACGTGTTGTACATGTTCCTCCTCCATTTTGGAGTAGATAAGAATGTCATCAATGTAAGTTACCACAAAGTGGCTCAATAGGTCGCGGAAGATCTCATTGATGAAGGATTGAAACACAGCAGGAGCGTTTGCCAGGCCAAAGGGCATCACCAGTTATTCATAGTGCCCTCTTGAGGGCAGGAAAGCTGTATTCCATTTATCACCAGCCTTGATTCGAATCAGATTATAAGCACTCCTTAGGTCCAGCTTGGTGTAGAATTTGGCCTCCTGAAGCTGCTCTAAAGCGGAGGGAACCAGAGGTAGAGGATAGCGAAATTTATATTGTTCAAACCTCGATAGTCAATACAAGGCCTCAGTCCTCCATCTTTCTTCTCCACAAAAAAGAAGCCTGTCGCCGCCGGTGATGTGGATGGTTGGATGTGTCCTGCATTCAAGGCCTCCTCAATATACTCCTCCATAGCCAGAGTTTCAGTGCATGATAGAGGGTAGATCTTGCTTCTGGGAGGCATAGCATTGGGTAGCAGGTCAATTGCACAGTCCCATGGTCTATGGGGCGGAAATTGAGCTGCCTTTACTTTACTGAACACATCCTGGAAAGAATCATAGCATGAGGGAATGAGTGTTTGCTTGGTTTGGTCATGGTTCTCAATACTGGTAGTGAAGCAAGGTTTTGAGGGTACAGAGTTCAAACAGTGACTATATCAAAATTCAGACCATGAGGCGAGTTCATTTGAGTGCCATGAAATGATAGGACTGTGGGTCTCTGTAGATTCTCTTTTAGATTGAGACATGCTGAGTCAAACGATATCCGATATTTTTTGGTCGGCTATTTTGGGCATCAGCCATTTTCTATTTGTTATAAAATACAATATCGCATGAACACAGTTGCATATCTTTATGAAATTTTGTATTGTTTATCATCTTCACTGTCTTGGTATATATCCAGGCATGACAAGGGGAACATGTGAACAGCACCACCTACTACTATTTTTGTTTGAAAAATTATGAGGGTGTTTGGCTGAATCAAACAATATCCAATGTTCCTTGGTCAGCCATTTTGGGCATCGACTATTTTGAATTTTGTCATAAAATTCAATACCTTATGAACACAATTGTCTATCTTTACGAAGCTTGATACGGTTCATCATTATCATTGTCTGAGGGTACTTTCAAAGTTTGAAGCCTAGTGGTCATATCTAGTAGCCATATCATTTTAGATTCCCTGGCTTATGTTGGGTGATACAATACTAAATTTGCCACAATCTTTTAAAAATCAACTTTATCAAACTCCTCCTAGGTTGTATGGCCGATATACACAAACTTGTATGTGTAACATAGACTCAGGATTCATGGGATCCATGTGCAGCGTTCTTTATTTAGTGTCAAACAGGCAGAGGTCGAAATCAGCAAACAAGTATATCAGAGGTAATCATAAAACGTAAACAGAGTCCAAGCAGATAATCAGGGCAGGCGGCAAACAACAAGAGTAATCCAATAACAGGCACAGGTCAAAAGGCAGGCAGCAAACAATCAAACAACGGGGAGACAAAAACAGGTAAGTAACACGTAAGGCTTTCCAGGAAAAACGCTCAGTAATGATCACTGTGGCAAATCAAAACTTCGCACAGTTCAGTGATAGCGGTGAGTATAAATAGCGTTCATGATTGGGAATGAAGAACAGCTGAGACGGGCGTGGCCCCAGGTAGGGGGTATATGGGAAATGTAGTTATTAGTATTGAGGTGATGGTTCCCGCTGGCGGCGGTCGGAGGGAGCCACAGAGACCGGATTTGTGATAGTATGCATCATCTAGGGACAGTCCTGATGTGTCCAGTCTCATGCTGTGTCTCAACAATGCTTTGCCGTATTGACATGAAACTTTGCATGTGTCATTGTGACCACATCTTGACTGTCTCATGACAATTTGGTGACAGCGCCACCTATTGGTCAAAAATATAAGTAATTTCATAATGCCATTATTGGTTTTATGTTTTTACTTGTTTTTATTTTTCGGACCCGTTATCAGTGATGTCCACAAATATTTCCCTTTGTACCTTTGGTGGGCTTGACACCATGGCATAAATGCTGCTTGCAGCTATATTTTATTTATGACAAAATTGAGATATTCAGTTGCATACATTTTTTATAAATGAATTTTGCAGATGCAGAGGTCACATTTCGGGTATGGGTTACAATATATGACAAAAAATAACATGTCACTGATATGGTCTTATTTCTAAGGCACATTCACATTTTTTAGGTGCAGCAGTTCAGTTTACATTCACCCATGTGCTACAAGAGCTCGGATTGTGGTGAACAGACCTGCTTGTACCTTATATTGAAAACTACAGAGGTTTCACTGGGAGAAAAGGAAATGTAACAATGTAACAATGAGACTGTTCCTGGCTTCCTTACACATGAAAGAGACAGGGCAAGAGCCACATCTATTCTGAGTCTTAAAAGCCCCATTCCTTTCCTTATTTTAAGAAATGTTTATTTATAAAGGGAATATTTGGAGTATTTTTAGGGTCCATGAAAGGTTTTAGAAGATGGTGCTAGTTTTGGTCCATGAATTCACACAGAGAGTGGGGAGGGTTTGTCAGACAGCTGCCACCATTGAGTGTTTGTACGTGTGTATATGAGTACACACCCGTACACAATAGGTGTCCTGTAATAGTCGTGTTCTGGGCAGAACGAGCCCAGGGAAGAAACAGAGCTTCCTTTGACTACATGGCTAGCATATCCGTGACTTTCATCTCTGCAAACCGGAGAACGTAATACAGGCTGTGTACATGTACACATCCACAGGGCAGAACAAGTTCCAAATACTAATAGTTATGATTTTGTCAAACAGTATTTTGTTTAACATATAAAATGGCAAAATAAATTAAAGCAAAAATTTTAGTTAATTATTAAAAGTGAATTTAGGTAGCATTATCAATGAATTTTACAATCAGCTTGAGTTAACTGATGTTATCTCATTATTCATTTTATTTGTCCCATATGATCTCATTAATGGGCATTTGTAGCTATATAATAACGTTTTTTTTGTCAGATTTTGTATATTCATTATTGGTACAATCACTAAATCAGTACATATGTTGAAGGGGCTGAAGCTGTCTAGAAGTTAATCTTGTAGCATTTTAGTGTTGGATGTCTATTTAATATTACTTAAAAAATAAACCAATATTAACGATAACCTTGTTGAATTACATTTTACAATACATATGAATACCAATAAAATGACACCGCCATGAGAAATGTTTAGCTTGTTTAGAGAGTTGTTTAAAGAAATTAGTTAGAGAAATTAGTCTAATTTTAGAGAAATTAGTTAGCAAATGTTTAGCAATACAACAGGTTGTGTTAATTTTGTGTAATGATTGTGACTATTTTATCTAAATATTTTGCACTATATATTTTGTGGGGAAATAGGCAGAGGGAGAGAGAGGCTAAACATGACATGCATAATAATTGTATCATGGGTGTCTCTAGGTAATACAATAATTGCTGTTTAAAATAATTTTGGATAGAGTTTCACGCATGTCACATGTCACGCTGCAGAACAGGTCATGTCTCCTTCCCAAAGGCATACTTATGGTCTCAGATTTAAACTCAGAATGTTTTGTAAAGTAATTAGCAATTTGCATTAAATATTTGTGTCATTGTTGAGGCTTACAAACACAAAGGAGCTGAAACCACAAGACTGACCATGTTCTAGTAGGGAGAGAATGAAAAGACTTAGAAATAGTTTATATGACAACATTCCACAGAGATCCAGAGAGATGAAAATAAAACAGTGTCCGAGTGTTAAAGAAGGAGAAAAAGAGAGATAAAATCTTGAGAGATAAAATCTCGCCAGAGATAAAAATGGTTCTTTCAAGATCTGAATGTTAGAATGTCTCCTGTAAGGAGGAATGTAGCCCAACATTTCACTTTTGTCTTCCCTCACTGTTGTCTTGGCTGCAGAACACTAGTACTGATGGGATTTGGCATCCTTCCGAAGAGCAAAAAAGAAGGAGGGAAGAAAACGAGAGAGAAGTCTGTCAGAACTCAACCTTTGCAGCCTCCCTGTCTTCTAAGTCTTCATTGCCTTTTTGCTGCCACAGAAATGGTTACAAAAAGAACAATTTGTTTGTTTTAGCTTCTCAAAGCTCCCCTCTTCTCTCAGCTGCTTTCAATCGCTTGAGGTGTTTGCCCTCAGAGACGGTTAAACAAAGTACTTTTATACAGAAACTTATGGAGAGTTTAATAATGAAATTCCACATAAGTCAGGCTTTATTTAGCATTATTCAAATGATTCAACGAAGCAAAGTCAGATTATCCTCTAGAAAAATGATAAAGGAGTTTTCACAATCCAAATGTTGTAAGACATGTTTTGCTATTTTTCTTCATTTTTATAAATTATTAATGCACTATTGCTATATTTATTAACTAAGCATAGACTCATTTTATGGCACAGTTTACAGTGTGTAGCTTTTGTATAATGTGTAGATATATTTTTGTATGTGCAACATTTACATGTGTTTAAAAAATAAACTACAAAATAAATAGCAAAAAAGTGATTATGTTTCACTATGTTTCATTATGTTTTATGACATGGGTAAACTTGGGTGAATCTAAGATTATGTCACAGGTCTTTGTCATACAATGGCAAAGAATAACAACATTGCATGCACATTATCACTATAATGCTTTCACCTTGAGGCTGCCAGAAAAAAGCAGCATTGTCAAGTTTAATTTGAACTTGACAATACTGTTTGATTCTCACAGAATATGAAAAACATGTTTCTCTTAAACCGTAAATATATCACCTGCTTGGCATACTACAGCATTGCTCCTAGCTAGGGCTCAGTGATAGCTCATTTAAACATTGATATTGATGTCGTGGCTGATGGAAAGCCAACAAGGGCTGCCTCTGACAGACATACAGCTTGAAGACTTTAACCTAGCTCTGGCTCAACGCCAGGCCAATGGAGCACAATGGAGCAATGTTCACTGACAGAAGCGTCAGAGCAGGGCTTACTGCTGTCAGCATGGCTTTCAGCTCTGTCACCAGCCTGCAGACGTGTTTTTATGGTCTGGTGTGCTCTGCTAGGACTAGAAGCAGGTTTCCAGGCTAAGGTAATGGACTGTTAGATCTGACATGCAACCCTTTACCATGGTAACCATATGGTTTCTACCACAATACCATAGTTACTACTGAACACGGGATCTCCTTCAAACATCTTATCAAATGCAAACATCACATTAAACAAACATTTATTAAACACTGTATAAATGTATGCTAAAGCAAGCATCACATGGGCTGTATTTACATTAAAATTGTGTCATTTGAGTGAAATGTCATTTAGGTTTATTTAAAGACTGATGGCATTTCATAGTAGCTTTCATTGGCTAGGAACCACCTAAGAGGCCTTCCGATGGACAGCCAATCATGGTTTGGTTCAGCGTCATGCTTCTGAGTGGATTATATGACCAGGTGTTTCCAGTTTTGTGTGTGTTATGTATCAGATGAGGCTGAGAGTAATTCATTTATTTTTCTGAAATTTAGCTCATGTTATTATCAGCATTATCATTACTGGTTTTATTTAAACAATTATTTTGGCGCTTTGAGATCTCACAGCCATTCTGTGATGAAATACATTTGGTCGTCTTGATTTGATGGCGGCCAGGATCTCAAGGATTATAAAAGCATATAAATCCATTATTGAAACGGTATGTAAATTAGACGGTCAACATGTGATTCATGACAATGCCCTTAAAACCAGCACTGCCAAGAAATTATCCAGACAAATGACAGAATTGTGTAGTACAGTAAAGTACATGTGTAGTACAGGAAAAGCACAGCAAATGGCCAACAAAAACAACTTACTTGTTGACAGTGACCTGTGTGTAATACCTACAGCTGCATAAATGTCAAACTCAGGCCAGCAACAGGACTATTTATGATAAAGAGTGTGGTCCAAACACTGGGAGGATGACCTGGAGAAACATGAGAAAAAATGACAAGCCTGCACACTGTCCCCCAGACTATATTTGTTGTCTTTTATTCCCTGGATACGCATTAAAGACAGGAAAATAAATATGATATGATGTTTTTACATCCAAAATCTGAGAAGTTTTGCAGTGGCTCGGGAAGCCCCCCCCACAGCTATATATTTCATCCAAGATGTTTGAAGCCTCTGACCCAGCTGGATTCTTCTTTGAGGTGGAAGTGTTCAAAGTGTTACACGGACACTAATCATTGTGGCGAGCAGTGAGGGACGCCACCCCCCATCCGATGTGACCTGACCATCAGGCTACTACTGAGAGGAGGGAGGGGTTTCTTTGATCTCATTTAACTGAGTGAGGGTTTCTTGTGACATTAGACTTTTGTTATTCTGTGAACATGTTACATACATGTGGCCTTTAGGTGATGAGATAATTGTTATTATATACAATTTTGTTTTTTGAAATTTCAATCATATACCTCAAAAAATGCACACATTTGTCAGTAGAACTTCTTTTAGGTTTAAAACCTTCCATGAAGCATAATTTTGATACATTTTGTACATAGAAGTGTATGAGGTGTCATCTGTTAACAGGTGAAAATAAGCTCTACTGGGTTTTTTGAAGCATCAGTATATGTATTTGTAAAGAACCAGAACTTCTCCTATCACGATACATCTGTACATTCTCTTATCATCATACATCATTCTTCTATGACATCATAAAATTTTAAAAAAAGGTTCTCCATGATATCATTAACACTTTAAAAGATTCTTCTGTAAAATTATTGAAACCTAAAGATTAACATTAAAGGAAAACTTTTTGTAAAAACTTTTTTATTTTGCATCATGTAAAAACACTGAAGTTTAAAAAAAAATTAAAAACACTGAAGATTTCAAGAAAAAGAAAAGATAATGAAAATGAAATTGTAAAAGGATATCCTGATATTTTGAAAGGTGTTGCCATGGCGAGGCAATAAATTTATGGCAATAAATGGAACAGGAAGTGTCTCATATTTTCTGCATGCATTAAGTAATGTTGTGGGCTGATTACAATGATGTGGCTATTTTGAGTCACAGTTATAGCGCCACCAACTGGCAGCAGGAAGTGTGTCTTTTGCAAAAGACTAATAAACAGAAGCACTGGGTGGCAATGATACTGTAGTGCTTGGGCTCATTATCCCAAGCTGTATTAGCTGTATTATTATTATTACTATTTTTCACATTTGTAAACAATAGTGAAGTCGTCAAACTTTAATATAACACAAATGGAGGTATAAACATTTTGTACAGACCAAAAATGTTAATTATGCTAACTTTCAAAAATACTTTTTAATAGTAATATTCAATAGTAATAATTGGGTAATTGCAACTTCAATTGCATTAAGAATCATTAACTAACATCGAATGATTTTGTTACAATATTTATCCATAATAACAGAGATGAACAGATGATGTAAAAGTTAAGCTGGATCAGAACAGAACTTGGGAGGCTCTGACCTTTGACCTCGCTCTATAAATCTGTCTGCTCTGCCAGTTGCCCCAGTCTCTCACATCCCACATTACAATATCCACAAATAAGTGAAGATAGAGCCCTAAAAGTGAATGTTCTCTTTAATGCCTCATCTTTATAGATGAATGCACACCTTCACTTTACACTGACAATGTTATAAAGACGCTGGTCTGATGCAGGTCTTATCTTTTAACACCCCATTACATTACCCTACAACCCATATTTCTCTCCCCCTGTCTGTATCTGACTGTTTAGAGCCACAGACCTCACATCTCAGATAGCAGCAATTTCTGTGTCTGTTAATGACGAAGCACTGGGGAAATAGAGCTCATTATCTAGATGTGTTCCCAGCTCACAATTTTAGGTTGTACGAAAGTTTCCCTAAAGTTTTCATTATGTAACGAAAACTTTAACAATGGCAGCTTACAGCTATCTCTGTGACAAATAAATGATAAATAATGACTTGTAATCTGTTTGCGCTGTAGATATTGTTACCTCCAATAATGAACATGGCTTAGTTGAATTGCATTGGTTTAGTATCAAATAAAAATGTTCTCTTGCTAACTTGTTGTAAATTAGGCTATACAAATAATATAAAAGTGAAATCTGAATTGTCAACAAATTAAATACATGAAAATAGTTTACATAAAGAGTTGTGTGCTATTAGCCAGTAGCACTTTGTCTTCTCTTGACTCATTTTGTCAATAAAAGTTGAGTAGATGCCACCAAATTCAATGAATCAACAGCTATTAGAAATAAACTCAAAATAAAACAAAAACATGCCACTGCAATGGATCAGACACAGAGACGCTAATCGGACATAAAATCCAGGCTGCCATTGACATGTGTTCCTGTTGTGAAAATGATGGCACTAGTCTGAGTAAACACAGAAGAACAGAGAATGCTCCCATTTCTCATGAATACAGATGACCCTGACGATATCAAATATTAAACCTTTAATTCCTCTGCTGACTGATGCTGAGCTCTGATAAACTGCGGGGGAGATAAGGTTTCATATTCTTTGCTGGCTAAATGCTTGACTGAGAGCTTCTTAATCTAAAGAGAACAGCTCGGCTGGCCAATCGTAACTCTTCCAGATCTAAAGAATTCAAGAGCCTGGCATTTAAAATATAAACCCTGTCATGTACAATTAACTACACAAATGGTGTACAAATCTGTAGAGATTCATATCATTCGAAATTATGGAAAAAATCTGTTTATTGTATTTAAAATGAATGTGAATAAATATGTTTATTGCCATGACATCTACCACAGGTAGCACAAAGTCATTTTTATTGTTTATTGTTCTTGACAAGTTTGCAAAATATGTGGGAAAAAAAGAATATAAATAAATATATGACAATGCACAACTCTTCCATTGGTTAGATGTAAGTCTTAACAGTATCACTTTATGCACACATTAGCCAGTCCCACAACAGCATTTAATGAAATAGTAAAGCATGTGATTTGTTATCTTCAGTCACCCGGTACCAGAGTCTTACCATCCACCACACCATCCCTCTTTCACTGCTCTATCACAAATACACATCTCTCTTCTACCTGTGAAATATTAGCGGCCCTGACAGTGGCTTCTAATGGATGACCTCTCACTCGACGACAGAAAACTTTATTTATGGCTTTTGTCTGTCAGTCACTCTCTCTCTCCACACCTCTCAGTGAAGTGTGTGTGGGGGGGCAGTTGACATGACCCCTGGGTTGTCAGCAGTCTGGGATTCTTTAGGAGCATAAGCCCACACACACACACACACACACACACACACACACACACACACACACACACACACACACACACACACACACTGTTAAACCGTGGGGAAATTTGAAACCGTTTATTAGAAACACTTTGCACCCTTCAAGAACACTGGAGCCACCATAAATAATGACACTAGCAGAGCTGCAAACGTGTGTGTTATGACTGATATGGTCTGTATGGGTTGAGTACTGTAGGAGGTTTAAATGTCAAAGAGAATTCCTGTAGCATTCCTTATGATACAGATAAACCTACTGTATAGAGACAATAATGCTACAAATTCTGGTAATTAAGAATAAATTATTAAAACTGTTCAATAAATATACAATGCTAGCCATTGTTTTTGCCATAGTGACTACAGTCGTTTTTATAGTTATTAGTTAGTTATTTGAATTTGATTTAAATGAATAATCGTAAATATAAAGTATATTTGCCCAAAACAGTAAAACAGTACTGCTCACTGTTGTAAGGGTAAAGTGATGTTTATCACTATTGATTATATCTGTGTAAGTAAATATGCTTTTATAGTACAAGTTGATTTAGTCATTAAATAATTGACAAACAAAACAATTCACATGTTTTTAGATATTTTTTGCTGGTTACCTAAAAAAATAAACATTATGTATTACATATAATTATATTTTTTCTTTAACCTGGAAGAAGTGTATTTTAGTTTACATTACGACAAAGTGAAGACAACTTTAGATAGAAAACACAAACATACACACACACTAATCTTTTTCTGGGGTGTTTCATAACATATAGGTGCATTTATCCAAACACATGTGAAGATGAATTAACTGCTTGGCAACAGTGTAGGTCTGTTGATTTGAGTGTAGCTATTTTTCTCTCATAATGCTTTTGTCTCAGCAAAGTGCCCAACAAAGTGTCAGATTCTGACATCTCTGATGCAAAACATTGTCCGACATAATTACTCACCTTATTATCAACTTAACTTTTCATAAATGCCGACCAGTCCACAATTGTCACAATTTCACATTAATCCCAAAAGTGCACACATTTTCAAAAGTGCTCACAGTGCATGTTGTTGCAATTTTGGGCACCATTCAAAGCAGATTGAGCAGCTGGTGGCATAAAAAGTGTCTGTATTCGTGGCAAGACCGCTGTGGGTGCGGGAGGCAGAAGGTGGGCTGTGCTGGTTTAACCCACTGAAGGTTATGCCCTCAGATTTAATGAGTAGCAGACCAGAATCGGAGCAGAGTCACCTGATGGAGGTCACAGCTTCAAGTGGTTGTGATTTGGATGAAGCCAGCGTCTGGTTTGGATCTGGCTGAGGGGTTAGAGGTGAGAGAGTGAATTTACATAGATTAAGAGAAGAGTCTTTGTTTATGGGTGGGCTGAGGCTGAAAGAAACAGATTTAGGTGACACTTGAAACAGCTGGATGCCAATGAAGATGAGTTCAGAGGTTCACACAAATACATAACTGTTTATTTACAAATGTTGCATTATTGTTGTCTTTAAAATGCATATGGTCTACAAAAGCAATAATTGCATTAATGTGCTTTTACAACAAGAGTTAGCTGTGGTCAAAATCAGAGGCAGAATAAAAAAAAAAAATAATAAGTTAAATAAAAAAAGTTTTATTATATAATTTTAATGAAAACAGAAATTATTTTTTTGCTTGCTGGGGCCTCATTTAAAACAGATGCAGACCCACAGATTTGATTTTAGAGTATGTGTAATCTAAAATCAACATAAATGTTTCAAAGTTTTAGCAAGACTCGAAGTACTGCAGCTATCAGGACATCTAAGCAGCAATAATAATAATAATATGATGAAGGTTTGTCTGGACAATGAAGATTAAGGCTGCTTTTTAATGTCTGGAAGAGAGACATGTTTGTTATTTGTGCATACATTCGTTTTCTCTGAATCTGTATGCACATTTTACAATTGATCTCAGTTCAAATGTAGGACGGTTTCCACACAACATTTTTGTTGCCTTATTATTGAAGCCCCAGCAGTATCAAGTAGTCCAGACTAAGAATGGAGCTTTCTGTGGATTTTCTTTGGAAGTCCTCTAAATGCCCTGTGTCTCTCAGCATCAGACCCCTCCTTGAGCTCTGGGGTCTTTGAAGCCCACCCCACCACAAATCAGTTAACTCAGATGCTCAGGAAATGAAAAAAAAGTGACATGGGGTTGTAAAAGAGACACTGCTGTTTCCACAGATCTGAATATGATGGTGATTCATAAAGATGTTTGGATGCTGCCAGGCTGTATTTGTTAGAAAATGCATTTCATTAAGAAAAATAGAGACATGCATATTAGTTTCATTCAGAGCTGTAGGGGACATTCTTGAGTTCTGTGTAACTGTCTTCTTGTTCTGTAGACGCGTTTCTGCACATTCTGAACCAGAAATAAAGAAACAGTGAACATTCAAACATGTGTATACACTTCTACATTAAAAAATATTGTTACAATAATATTGATTTATTTAGCAGTGGTGTTTACTTAGGGATTAACAACCTAGAATACTGTATTACTCTTGATGGATGAGAGTATTTTTTTTTATCAAGGTTTATACAGAAAAAACGTCTCAGGTTACGTATGTAACCCTTGTTCCCTGAAGGGAACGAGACGCTGTGTCGGAAAACGCTATGGGAACGCCATCAGCTTATATGCGCTCTGAAACACCTGTCGCATAATCAATTACGGGGCGCTTACGTCACAGGCTGGGTGACGTCACGACCAGGAAGCTATAAAAGCACGTGCTTTAGTGCACACCCCCAGCTTCAAGAGAATGAAGCGAACGCGGGCAAGGGATAACCGGAAGTATGGGAGGAGACGCAGAGTCTCGTTCCCTTCAGGGAACAAGGGTTACATATGTAACCTAAGACGTTCCCTTTCAGGAACTCGAGCTGCGTCGGAAAACGCTATGGGAACGAGATGCCCACTAGCCATACTGGAGGTTCCCTGCCCTCTGTGTAGATTTGGAC
>JAZGTK010007779.1:0-19008 GCA_036877625.1 Ambastaia sidthimunki
TAAGACACAGCACACTATTTCATGGCCACACATATCGTCCCAATGCCAGAGTACAAAAATCTCAGTAAGAAATGCTTATAAATATACACACACACTCACCCTCAGTGCGACAGCTCTGCAGACACTCCTTCTCGCTTACAAAGTTGTTCTGGTTCCCCATACAGCCTCCGTAGGTGAACATCTGACAGGTCATGATGGACGAGTTGTAATAGTAGCGCTGGAGCATTCCAAAACACGGGCCAGAATCAACCTCACCCTTACAGGCATCTATAGAGACATAAACAAACACAGAAGTCAGTGCAATAGGCCAAACAATCACACTGCCAAACAATTAAAATGACCTGTGAAAAATAAAAGTCACATTGCCTAAAATATATGCTTCCTGTTATATATTTATATAAATTTTAACATAAACACTTATGCTGAAAAACAAAATGATATTTGTCAAGTACTCATATGTCAATTATGATACATTATTGATCTCTTTAGAAGGAAAGAAGGACATAGGCAGAACTATTACTCACCAGGTCCTCTGAACATGGGCGTATCATCACCCGATCCTTCTTCAGGGGGTGGCACAACCACATTCCTCCTCGCCCTCTATTGTGATTGGATAAAATCACAGGATTAATAAAACTATATGGGTTTGGAATGACATGAGGCCATACCTAGGAATTCTGGGCATTGATGCTGTTTGTTTAGCCTGGGTCCCTTTTCCTGACTTTCATTGAAAAAGAGATTCTATGATATACCCTACTGGCAAGGATCCTATTTTGATGCACTACACCTTTAAATGCTTGTTTGTACACTTTGAAGTGACACAATGATCTCTTTACCTGGATCTGTTCCTCCGGCGTGGACTGCTCACCCAGAACACATTCACCTGATGGAACAAAATAAGATGAAAAGACAGAAATAAAGACATTGAAACAGAAGAAAACGAGTGTTCTGTGGGTCATAGTACCTTTGTTTTTTTTAATAACTATGGTATCTTCACTCATTCCCTGTTCAGCCACCAGAGCCTTAAAGTCCTCAATTAGTGAGGGTCGCAGCTGCATAGTACGACCTACAGGGGGCAGTATAATTTAAAATACTTGAAGCACAGAGGTTCTTACATTGTTTCGTAAATGTATATACATCTAAACTTTTGTTCTTTTGTTCATGTAGAGAACAGCTCTAAGTGCTTTACCATAGAGTTTCACAGATGTAGTTCTGTCACCTCCTGACTTTTGTTTATACATCACGACCAGTGCATACTCATCATAGTTTGTGTGTACCACATAGGCATCCACATCTGCGTTCCACTCTAAACAGGGAGAGACACAAAAACAGTTAGTCCATTAAACAATGACACTGTATGATTAACTTTGAAGTTGTACTCACTGGAAACATGGTATTGAAATCTTCCAGGTGTTGTGGTCATCTGATATTCTCCACTGATGGACTTACAGGTTCCATGCCTGCAAAAAGAAATGGCACGTATAGATATAGAATTTAGTGATTTACTCCAATCAGTTTATTGCTATTATCATTATTATTATTGCTGCTGCTGTTGTTGTTTAATTTTATATAATTCACACACATATTTTTATGTTGGGTCATGCATTTTCCATTACACAAAATGTATTTATTTATTTATCAAACACAGCTACTTAAAAAAATCACAGGGTTAAATGTATGATTGCACTCTTTCGGAAAACCTGTAAAATTGTGAAAAAATGTGTGAAAAAAGTGAAAACATCACTTTTCTTTGAAGAGCTCCTTCAAAGAAGGTATTGGGTATTTTTCAATGCCAATGTCACATGTTCCAAATGTTATACATGGTCAAAAAGAACATATTTTGCGCAATGACTCACTGTACCTGAAAGACTTGCGGGTCATGCTGATTGTCTTTGATGATCCAGAAGACTGCAGTTCCAAAGAGCCTATAGCTGCATCTCCCTTGTGACGCTGGAGCCAAGGGCAAGTGGATGCCACCGCTATGTCATACCATTTTCCCATAAACTTCAAGAAGAAAGAGATGGTGCAAACAAGTTTGAGGTAGAAGGAGGTCAGATAAGGAGAAATTAGTTCCACACTAATGTGGATGCAAAGATCACTGGCCAGATGTTGCAAGACTAATTACGGTGTTAATAAAACAATCCTCAATAGATCAAAAATGTTATAACAATTTGTGTTATAATATTATTTTTGTCTAATAACCAATGTGTTGTGCAACAGGCAGTAAAAAATTATACACAAATATCTTCTTCACGATGGCTATTGGGTCATGTTTTCACAAACTCTAGCTTTTAATGTACATTATTTTACCCTCTATTGTACATGTCAAACTGTTCCTTTTTCTGTATTATCTTTTTTAATTTCAGCTCTTTATAAACAGCTACTTTGTAACAATGCAGCATTGTAAAAAGCACTATACAAATAAAATTGAATTTATGTAGGCTGTCTTTACAGCAATTAGGCCTATATATACTAGATATTCACCCAGAGTGATTGTGTGACAGCTACCTCAGTCTCCCCTATGCATGAGCATTTCCTTAAACTTCCAAAACACTGATTACGTTAACCTAGAGAATATCTATACTACAAGCATACTATGGACTTACAAGGCATAACCTACCCGGTTCACATCAAAGTTCTCTTGGGTCTGGAGCAGAGGTTCAGAGGGTGCAGCATGGAACAGGCCCAAGAAGGCTAGCAGAAAGACCAGAACTACACGCATCATTCTGTCTGTCTGTGATCCAGCTGAAGTTCTGATCATAATTCAGATGAGCACCAGGACTGTCTTCTTCCACAGAACATTGACCTTCTGGCCATGCACAACACCACCTCCACAAACAGTCCAACAAAACAAACAGAACAAAGTTCTTCCTATCTGTCTATTGATTTAAACCTATTTGTGCTTTGTGCTGTTGTGTTTGTGTTTATTTAGTCTAAAAGTCAGTAAAAATCTGAAATACAGGGAAATAATTGAAAAAAATAGTTATAATTTTGTATGAATAATTTTTAAATGGATTTTTGGAGTAAATTACAAAGAACACACTTAGTGGATAAATTACAGATATTAAGAGAAATTCCTCAGAGCAATGAAAACTTTTCAAAGATTTGTAAGCTTGACCTAATGTTCCTAATGTTATTCAGAAAATGAGAAAGGCTTAATCTTTTTTTTGTATGCATATATATATTTAACTGCAAAAAGCCCAGATAATAAGCTGTAAAACTAACACTGTATCCTCATATTGTATTAGATTTTCCATATCATACAGTTTTCCATTTCATTATATTTCGTCTTCCATCTTCGTGTATGCACCTCACACACACACAGTCACACACACACACACACACACACACACTTGTGTGTTATTGTCACAAAAATAACATTTTTTAACTTTTAAAAATGTGAAAATACATATATATATATATACAATACAAATAAAGTTAAATAATGCAAACAAAATTATAAAATAAATGTTATTGTAATTTTCATTCGGTACACCTTTTTCCTTTGTAAACATTAACAACACTACTTTTGTTCATGAGCATACAAATACACTCCCTTTGTTTAAGTTTAATTACATTTAGAAATGTATATAACATGCATAAAATGCTTTTAAAACTATATTATAAAATTTACCAAATGTATGTTTTCAAACTGTACATTTATTCTAGAACTGGACCCGAAATAGAGTTGTCTTCCTGAGCTGGGATTCTTCTTCCCTGCAGTGGAAGAAATTTGTTATTAATGTACAATGCAAAACTGATGGATTGATGACAATATTTATGAGTTGGAAGTGCCAAATCAAACGATCCAATCAACATGCATTACAATGTTTACTTCTGTTCTCTATAAACCACCTGCGGAGATCGAGGTTCCTCTGATGAAGAACGCAATTAAACCTGTTCTGCCTGCTGACATGGAGGTGTGGTTTTACAGCACCTATTTAAAAAGTGACATGTTTTTGTCAGTTATGGTTACCCATAACCGAAATGTGACCTCTGAATTTAACCCATCCTTCGTGAGGAGTGAACACACACTGCAAGTCRTGAACACACACAGACCCGGAGCAGTGGGCAGCTATCCCTGCAGCGCCCAGGGAGCAATCGGGGGTTAGGTGCTTTGCTCAAGTGCACTTCAGTTGCAACCTGCCCGCGCTGGAATCAAACCAGCAACCTACTGATTACAAGCCCGACTCCTTAACCAGTAGAATACAACTGCCCCCGCAGTTTTCATTGTGTCCAAAAAGGGAGGTGGGTTACTAGATCTGCGCATCCTGAATCCTCACGGACTTCCTTCAGCAAGAAGCACATTCTGACGTGTGTGCAGGTTCTAGATTTCTTTGCAGCTATAGACCTAAAAGACACATACTTTCATGTCATACTTTTATGTTTCAGTAAAGTTTATTCCTCTTTAGTCTGTCCCTGTTCCTCTGCATCTTTACCAAAGTCACAGAGGTGGCTATTTTCCTCATGTACGCACCTTGACGATTGGTTCAAACTGGCCCACCCTTGAGAACAGTTGTAAGCACACAGGGACAAAGTCAGGGATCTGGGAGCCCAGGCCAGACCTCTGGAACATTCATATGTGGTCTCTGGATGGAACAAGGAAGACCAAGTTGATTTACCACTAGTATTGGTAAACGCTATCACTCAGGCTAGAGCCCCTCTCTACTAGGCAGCTCTATGCTCTGAACTGAAGTCTTTTTGTAGACTGGTGTTTGAATATGTCAGAGCTGTGTTAACCTTCTTACAGGACATCACATTGGATAGGAAATCCTTAGGAAGGCCATATCTGATAGTCAGATTCCTCAGAGGTGCTACCAGGTTGAACCCTCCAAGGATGCACCTAAGACCTTAGGTCTTTACCTTGAGCTTTTGAAGTCAGATGAGCTTAGAGCCCTCTCTCAGAGGACAGCCCTCCTGACCGCACTCGCGTCTATTTTGGGGGGATCTGAGAGAGTTGGGGATCTGCAGGCAAAGAGTACCTCCAGTTTAGGATTTTCTTTATTATTATTCTGAGGTCTCACCTGGGTACGTGAGCAAGGTTCCCATGACTTCCTTCAGGGACCAGGTGGTGAACCTGCAGGCCCTGCCACAGTTGAAGAAGGACTTAGCCCTATCCCTGTTTTGTCCAATATGCACTTTGTGTATTTACCTGGAGTTCAGAAATTTTGAGCAGCTCTTTGTCTGCGTTATAGGTTAGCAGAAGGTGAAGGCTGTCTCCACACAGAGGCTATCCCTTTGGATTGTGGATGCCATTATTTTGTCTTACCAATCCCAGGGTGTGCTGTCTCCCTTAAGAGTATGTGCACACTCAGCTACTGGGATAGCCTTGGGATATCGTGGGGGCTTGCACCAAATTCTTTGGTGTTCATCTGGAGGAGAACTTCACCTGGTCTCGCAACACCAGCACCATCAGTGGGAAAGCCCAGATATGCCTCTACTTTCTACGAAGGCTGAGGAAAGAACAGAGGTTACATACATAACCAAGACATATCTCTGCTGTTGTGATATTACTGTATTTACAGTAATAAATGCACACTCTTTTTTTTTAAGGCTGTCTTGATGATGTACTTTAAAAACCACATTAAGCAATATCCAAATAGAAAAAAAACAGATTTGTGATTATGTACTATTTACTATTTATTTATTTGGGCTGAGTGAGAGCGTGAGCCAAGTGCACGACAGCTCGCATCCCTGCTAATGTAACTAATTAAGTAATTTACAGTCACTACAAAGGATAAACACTACAACTACACAAATAACTGTATCCAGAGCGTGTTCTTCTTCAATGGATTCTGCAGATCGTTCTCCACTTAAGTCTAGTTAGTCTGCAGATGATCACAAATTTATCAAAACACATTTTAATATGAGTCTAATATTGAATAAGATAGATTACCTTAGTTTCAGACATCCAAGATCCGCCGTTGATAAAGGCATAAACACACTTGCTGAGGGAAACTTAAAGGGGTCATGACATGAGGATTAAAATTTCCCATGATCTTTTGACATATGGGAGAGTTTGGTATCATTAATATGTCCTGCAAGTTTCATAGCTGAAAACATCCTCCTTTTCATAACAAAAACATTTATGTAATCGTTCTAGGAAAAAAAGTATAGGTGTCACAAGGTAGATTTATTTTATGACCTGACCCAGAGCAAGATAACAACCCCTACTTTTACATCATCGCATATCTGGCTCCCACCACAGTCATTTAGTCGCAGAAAAGCAGAAACAGTCTTTGACTGACAGAACAACATCACAGCGACATCCTGCTGTTTTGGCTTAATCCACTAGAATGTTGTGTAACAGGCTGAAGAAAATTCTTTGAAGGAGTAAGTAGACCTGAAGGCTTGTTATTACACTAACATTAATCTGTGGAAATTCAGATTAATTGGCTCAGGTGTTAGCTGATTACAGCTCGCTTAATGGGAACGTTCAACCAAAGGTTCTTTTTCAATCACAAGACTAAAAATAGAATGGAAAAGGGCATAAATTACTTAATTTCAAAGGTTTTTGGGCAAGCATCTATTACATAAAATAGAAAATAGATGTCATGACCACTTTAACAGTTTATGAAGTGATGCAGCAATGTCATTGGATAAAAAAGTAATACGTTGTGTTTGTCATATTTTGTGTTGCTTTTATTTTTTAACACACATTCAACACGAGGCATAATATGTTAAAATAGCCATAACACAATAATTGTGTTATTAATTAACACATGCTTTTTGAGAGTAATGGAATAACATGGATAAACAGAAAAACTTGTGGAGTCCATGTACCAGCTCTAGTGGACATTCTGAAATAAATGTGACTCAACTTTTCACTTTACTGTTATGCCAATAATATTTGCAAGAAATATTTTAAAATTAAAATTAAAAAATGCAAAATAGAAGCTTTATCACTAGTAATCTCACTAGTAGTCTTTTGGACCCTACTATACATATGCATAAATACAAATTTTTTTATTATGCAAACCAAGAACTCTAGGACAAACCACAACAGTTGAGTTAAAAAAAATACATAATGACTTTCAAACATTTTGCCTTTTGTCATTTTAGCTCATGCAAATGTTTAAAATTAAGCAGGAATATACAGAACAGTGTATGTAAGCAGAAGTAAGAAAAGAAATGTTTTAATAATTGTAATATCTTGTGGTGAAGATATCTTGGGCTGTGTGCAGCTCAAAAGCAAATCAGGTTCTGAAAAAAATGATTACAAAATATTAAGTTGGAGACACAGTCTCCAAATCCAACAAATTGATACGGGAATAATTATTTTATTTATTCTTTAAAACATGATTTAAAGTAAATTAATAAAAATATCTTCCTAAATTGATAATACCAATAAATGTTACCCATTCCCATATTTTAGGCCTGATTTAGTAGCAGTATTACAGTAAGTCTACAATGTGTATGAATGTAACAAATGTCTCTAGGCAAGTAGCAGAAATGCGGGTCAGCAGCCTTTCTGTAGGCTACGTCTAGTTTCATTGTAGTTGACTTATGATATAAAATGAATCGACTGTTAATACATTAGGTTTGCTCAAGCAAAGTTTCCTATATGAATATATAACAATGTTTAACTTTAGTACAATAATGTACAGTTCTGTAACAAGTACGTAAAATCTGAGCTCACCTAATTTTCTGATGAAGGACAGTTGTCTACAAAGAAAAGTAAAACAAAAAATAAGAGGTTTTGTAAGAAGCTGATGAATCAGCTGTTTTGGCAAGGCAATTAACACATTAAAATGACTACTGATGTCTACTGAAATTTCCATTTCATGTCTAATAATTTACAAGACTGGTAGTTGCGCCCACTAGTTGTGTAACAATAAAATAAATACAATAAAACAATAAAAACATATTTTATTAAAATAAAGTGTTTAATTTCTATGGTATAATGTACAGTCAACCAGTCATTATGAAAAAATTAATTCTGACTATTATCAGGACACAGAGGGGGCTTAATTTTCAATAATGACTGGTTGACTGCAGATTTTAACTTGAATGGAGCTAGGAAATCAGTTCCCTGAAACAAGTCACTCATACAAAACAGTGTTCCCTTTCAGTCGGTCACTCGACGTTGTGTTGATTATGACACTAGTGGTTCGTTCTTGGGAGCCCCAATCACCTCTGATATTTGTAAAAAAGGCCAATCAAAATTAGCAAGTGGATTTCTCATGCCAGTCTCGCCCTGGATATCCAGGGTTGGCATGCAACAGTCACTCAATAGATGCTTTTGTGGTCCCAACACCTTCATAGAAATACTTCCATGCTGTGTTTAATACTATGCGCTCAGCGGTGGTTTGCCTCATCCTGTCCTTCACCAAACTCCCCTGAGCTCTTGGCAGGTCAGCTGCATAGCCTAAAAGAGCGTTTTTCTTTCCTTAGAATTCCTAAAAGATGGCCTTTTGTCCTTGTGGTTTTGGATGTGACCATTTCGTTGCTTCACCCTCTGATGGCCACGATTGGTGTTTTGGCCTCAAGCATGCTCAGACACCTTTTGTGAATGGGTTGTGTTCTTGTGAGAACATGACCATGAGAATGTTGACATTGTAGCTTGCCTGCTTCACTCAGAAACCCACTGGGTGATAATCAATGCCCGCTGTGATATTCCCTGACCAAAGCTCCCTTACATGGATGCTCTAACGCACAACTGGCCGCGACACCTACGCAAATATACATTATCCCCAGTGGGCCAGGGAGTAGCAGCACCAGGTTCCACCAAGTGGGTCTCATATTGGCCCAGCCAGACCTGGTTCTCAGAGCTAATGCGTCTGACAGCAGCTCCTCCCTGGCACATTCCCCTGAGCCAGGACCTTCTCACTCAGGGGCAGGGCATGCTCCAGCACCCCAGGCCAGACATTTGGAACATCCACGTCTGGCCCCTGGGCGTGACTTAGCGGGTCTATCACCAGCAGTGGTTGACATTATGCTATTGACACAGTGGTTGACTCTACGCTCTGAAGTGGCATTTTTTTGCAGACTGGTGACTTTTTGCGGACTGGTGAATTCCTGTCAGGAGGACCCACAGAAATGCCAGGTCAGCATTGTTCTGTCCTTCCTCCAGGAACAACTGGAGAGACACCTGTTTCCCTCTACTCTAAAGGTCTACATGGCAGCCATTTTTGTTCATCATGGCAGGCCCTTGTGACAGCATGCTCTGAATGTAAGGTTCCTTAAAGGCACCAGGAGGTTTACCCATTGGATTGTCGATGCCATTTCCATGACTTACCAATCACAAGATCTGCCACCAATCACAAGGTACACTAAGAGTCAGGGTGCACTCCACAAGGGGAGTAGCATTCTCCTGGGCTCTGGCAAGAGGTGCCTCACTAGCAGACATATGTTGGGCTATATGTAACACCTACGCAAGGGTACATTTGTGGCCAAAAGTTTTGAGAATGACACAAATATTAATTTTCATAAAGTCTGCTTCCTCAGTTTTTATGATGGCAATTTGCATATACTCCAGAATGTTATAAAGAGTGATCAGATGAATTGCAATTAATTGCAAAGTCCCTCTTTGCCATGAAAATCAACTTAATCCCCAAAAAACATTTCCACTGCATTTAAGCCCTGTCATAAAATGACCAGCTGACATCATTTCAGTGATTCTCTCGTTAACACAGGTGAGAGTGTTGACGAGGACAAGGCAGGAGATCACTCTGTCATGCTGATTGAGTTAAAATAACAGACTGGAAGCTTTAAAAGAAGGGTGGTGCTTGAAATCATTGTTCTTCCTCTGTTAACCACGGTTACCTGCAAACACGTGCAGTCATCATTGCTTTGCACAAAAAGGGATTCACAGGCAAGGATATTGCTGCTAGTAAGATTGCACCTAAATCAACCATTTATCAGCTCATCAAGAACTTCAAGGAGAGAGGTTCAATTGTTGTGAAGAAGGCTTCAGGGCGCCCAAGAAAGTCCAGCAAGCGCCAGGACCTCCTCCTAAAGTTGATTCAGCACCACCAGTGCAAAGCTTGCTCAGGAATGGTAGCAGGCAGGTGTGAGTGCATCTGCACGCACAGTGAGGCGAAGACTTTTGGAGGATGGTCTGGTGTCAAGAAGGGTAGCAAAGAAGCCACTTCTCTCAAGGAAAAACATCAGGGACAGACTGATATTCTGCAAAAGGTACAGGGATTGGACTGCTAAGGACTGGGGTAAAGTCATTTTCTCTGATGAATCCCCTTTCCGATTGTTTGGGGCATCCGGAAAAAAGCTTGTCTGGAGAAGAAAAGATGAGCGCTACCATCAGTCCTGTGTCATGCCAACAGTAAAGAATCCTCAGACCGTTCATGTGTGGGGTTGCTTCTCAGCCAAGGGAGTGGGCTCACTCACAATTTTGCCTAAGAACACAGCCATGAATAAAGAATGGTACAAAAACATCCTCCGAGAGCAACTTCTCCCAACCATCCACGAACAATGCCTTTTCCAGCATGATGGAGCACCTTGTCATAAGGCAAAAGTGATAACTAAGTGGCTTGGGGAACAAAACATCGAAATTTTGGGTCCATGGCCAGGAAACTCCCCGGACCTTAATCCCATTGAGAACTTGTGGTCAATCCTCAAGTAAACAAAAACCAACAAATTCTGACAAACTCCAAGCATTGATTATGCAAGAATGGGCTGCCATCAGTCAAGATGTGGCCCAGAAGTTGATTGACAGCGTGCCAGGGCGAATTGCAGAAGTCTTGAAAAAGAAGGGTCAACACTGCAAATATTGAGTTTTTGCATATAAAAGCCTTTGACACTTATGAAATGCTTGTAATTATACTTCAGTATACCATAGTGACATCTGACAAAAAGATCTAAAAACACTGAAGCAGCAGACTTTTTTAATATTTGTAAAATAATATTTTTTATTATTTTGGAAAATTAATATTTGTGGCATTCTCAAAACTTTTGGCCACAACTGTACAACCTCTGTGTGGACCAGGTTGCAACCCATGTATTACAAGGTGATTAATGACAACTGGGTGGGTGTATTGCTTTCCTCTGCACCATTCCCCTCTCTTGAGGTGATATTGTGTGCTATTTCCATCCTATCTACTATTTAGCATGGAGGACATTTAAGAGTCTTTTTCCTAGTAGCTCTGGTTGAAACTCAGCTGAGGTAAGCCCATATATCAACACTCAGTGCTCCATATGTGTGGATTCTCTGCTCTTGAGTAACCCATGTGATGTGTAGTCCACAGGACAAGGTTTCCTGGGGGTAATCTGTGTTATTCACTTTGTAGAGTATCTGTACCCCACTGCTGTGGGTAGGCACCCTCTTAGGGGATAGCGGCCTTCTCAGTAGTTTTTCATATGTGTACTACCTTCTGGTATGTCCATATGTTGTATCTACCATGTGACACATACTATCAATAGGATGTGGTCTTCATAGTGTTCAGCTCATCAACAGGAGGGAGAATGCTGTCTCAGCTTTTTAAGGCCACTGCTTTAGCCTTATTGGTAAGTGCCCACTCCCATCAAGTGCAGGGAGGAGTACCTTACACCAAAGCTGGAAGGTTGTGACATAGCTGAGCACTTGTGACAAGGCAAGCGGCAGCTTTCCTGCATCCACTCTGCTTATCTCGTAAGACAGTTTAGCTCATATGGTGCTTCATATAGAGACCCCTAGTATCATCATCGACACAATGTCAAGTGACAAAAATGAACATCTCAGTTCCGTATGTATCCCTTGTTCCTTGACAGAGGGAATGAGACATTGTGTCCCTCATGCCTCAGCACTGAATTGTACCGCTGTGACTAGGGACACTTCTTCGGCCCTTCAGCAGAAGTCTGAGTGAGTGTTGCTTATATACCCAGATATCTGGGTTGGAGACTGACATGCAAATTCCACTTGCCAATTTTCATTTGACGTTTTTACAGAGATCAGAGGTGATTGGGGCTCCCAAGAATCAACCCCTATTGTTCACATCAAATGTCTTATTCTCTCTATCAGGGAACAAGGGTTACATATGTGATCAAGATGATTTCTCAACTATGTGTAAGTGTAAAGCATTGTTCAGGATTACCGGAAGGGGGTGGTGTCAGTATGGATTCCTTGGAGAACCTCCGTGCTGTGGCATATGCTTTAAACTTCTCTATCAGGTCAGCTCTCAGCTTCTTAGTACGGCCTTCAGTTAAATTAGAAACAGTTGGACCAGATTACAAAAGGTACATATAATACAAATACTGACCCCAAATGCCTTATTAAGTGCTTACCATAAAGGGACACTTGCGTGTACTCCTTGTTAAATTTCCTGTGTTTGTAGACAAGTGCATACTCTGTGTAGTTTGTTTCCACAACTGTAACATCCTTTACCCTTCTATGACCTTAAAAACATATCACAGTCTTTCAAAATTTGTATTACAATTGTCTCCATCTTGAGAGCAACTGTTTTTTATGTTAATACTTCTGACTCACGGGTACTGTAATAGTTAAATACACCAGGCACAGATGTCTTTTCATAAATGTAGACCTTACGCTGGCAACCAGAGGGCCTACATATAAACAAATAACACAGGACATTAATATATATATATATATATATATATATATATAATGAAATTATATATTATACTGTATTATATTATATTCACTTTAAACTCCACATTGTCATGTTAACGTCCCCATTTTCCTTTGGTTCCACAATACCCATGGAGATGGTAAGTCTGCTCCTATATGGTACAAAGCCCGGAGAATCATAGGCAAGCCCGACCCGATACCACTTCCCTGCAAACTAACCATACATATCAAATCTTTCAGTACAGATATTTTAAATACACTGTAAAAATGATGTGATCAATAAGTAGTATGCTTTACATTAACTCATCAAAAGCAATTTCAACTTTTTGTAGAAGTCACAACAATTTAACATCAGCCAAAATTTCAAATTGTAAGTTGAAATGACCTGTACAGCCAATTTGATTAAACAAATATATAAGGTAACAAAAAATGTATGACGTGAAGGTTATTATTATTATTAGATTATTATTTTTTGGGCAAACTATTTCTTTATGAATCTGTTTGTTGTGTTGTTGTACTACCTAAAATAATTTTTCTTGTGGCATTTTAAAAAAACTTCCATATATAAGCTAATGTACACAAATGTGTTCCCAGTACACTTTTCAACAAACCATGCAAACATCTCAGTCATATTAATGCAGGCCAATAAAAATTTGACTTGCCGTATTGCAACACTGACCGACTGAATAGAGGTCTGTTTGTCTACGTTGTACCTACTATTAATGTCCCTACTGTTTATGCAGTTGGTGTCCTAGGTCCCTGAAATTGACTTGCATTTACCTCATAGTGCTTTATCTAAATACAGAGTAAAAAGCCTTCAGTTGTCAGCATTTGGAAATAAGATAAAGCAGAGAATTCCAAAAAAGATTTTATACAGACTATTGTTTGGCTGTCTAAAGTTTTTTGGCTGTCAAATACTGCTGCCTTTGTAACACAACACCCTTCTCGTACAGATAAAACAAAAAAGCTGCTGTCCTGTTTAAACCTTCAAGTAAAATACATTGCAAAAGTTCTCACCCTTTGGAGGTCAAAGTTTTTCTGTGGTTGGACACTGCCGTGGGTGGCTGTCACAAACAGCATTTCCAAAACTATGGTTACCAAGGCAAATTTCATGTTGCAGAGAGGAACACAAGCCAGAGAAGTGATTGTGGACTGTTGAACATCCACCAAAGGGAGTGCCAACCAAATTACCTCCTCCCCCTGAGCAATTCAGCCAATCACACACCCCCATCTACAGAGGTACCATTCATTGAATGTGTAATTCACGGGAACAGTTACAAAAAAAGTTTATGCAATTTACACTAGTCATCTCAGGATGAAACAGATCCAAAAGAGGAATACAGCAAAATTGCTTCAAACTGCAGGTCTGATCTAGTATAGAAGTATAGAAAAATTTGATAAAGGTTACTGCTGCCAAAAAGGTTCACCAACTTTTTTAACTTTGCACTGTGAATGTTTACATTGTGACATGAGAATGTAGCTCTAAAATTCTCTTAAATTGTTTTTTTTTAAGTTTAATTGTGATGTCTGTGAAATCAGATCAACTGGATAACTGGCAAAAAGTCAAGTATTGTTGTGGTAGTATTGTGAAGTATTCTCTTTTCACAACAACATAACACAACAGAACTTTTTTTTCCATAAAATGTAAGAAAATACAGAAACTGCAGGAAATTCATTTTTTATTCATATTGATTCTTGGATGCCATTGTTTTGAAAAAGCAGGATTTACAGCTAGTCTTTAAAATGAGAGGACTTCAGTGTGACATGGCACACCTCACACACCTCCTCTTACATAAACACACACACTGCTGACTAACAGAGCAGCTGGCTCTCAGTTCCTCTCCTCTCATATGCTGTGCATGGTGTTCCTGAGTACCAAACAGAAAAATGACTAAACAAACCAGTGCAATTGAGCAGTCTTTTAAAAAGTGTCAAAATGATACAAAACAAAAGTCCTGTCCCTTCACAACTAACAAAATAAATAATCTTCACTGGCTTTGGTGCTTAACAAAACATTTTTGTTGCTTGAAAATGGTCTTTTGTACTCAAAATAGCTATTGCCAAAAAATAAAAAGAATCCATAGTAAATCATTAAGTTAAATATAAAACTTACATATTCCTCATCAAAGAATTAAACACATTGTGCATTCCCAAGTTATTTTTAAACAAATCAGCCATTCTGAGCATGAGGAAGGATATGGAAGGTTATGAAATGGAGCCTGAACTCTAAATTGTAGGTCCACTGAATAAGCAAGATCTCCACCAAATGGACAGACATAAGAACTACATCGCGTTTAACCTGCCGCTCTGCGCTAATACAAGCGTAGTACGTATATAAAATGAACAGACTTGCACACAAAAACACATCCTTTTAAAAATTATGATGTTCAGTCTCAAAATGGAAAATGAAACAAAAATGTAATTTATGACTTAATATAAATGTTTAAATCATAAATTTAAACTCAGCATTCTTTTTTCAAAGTGCTCAAAAAGTTTATAACAAACATTTTGTGGAGGGAAGTAAATGTAAAACCAAGGAATAATTCACCTAAAATATTGATTCTGTCATGATTTACTCTCCCTCAAGTCATTCCAATCCTGTAAACTTTGGAAGCTGGGAGAAGTTTAGTGCATAATGAGATCTGTCCCTTATACAAAGCTATCGTGTAGCTTTAAAAGACTTGGAATCGACAACACGAGTCACATTGACAAACTTCATGGTATGTAATTCTTCTAAAATAAAAATGTGGTGCTCATATGAGTTTGAAACAAGTTGTGAGCAAATTCATGTTAGGATGAACTTTAACTGGGATAAACAATCAAGAGAGGCCTCAGCAAGTTTCATGGTAAAAACTCTTGCTGTCATAGGACACAAACACTAACACATGGTGGAAGAGCAGCTTTCAGACTTCATTAGTCTAAAATCTCACTCCAAGTGGTGTTAGATGCTTTTTACTCTCTCTAACATACCCATAACAGAGAAAAAACAGGCCAAGCCTAAAGTAAAAGAAAAGTTCAACCCACCACAATACATAATACATTATTCTTTTACAAAATTACTGTTTTAAAAATCCAAGTGATAAAAAACAAAGCCAAAAACAAGGAAATATATTGATGGAGATGACCGGGTCAGATTTACTGACTAACCTAATATCACTGTTGTGCCTTGGACTTTTGAATATCTAAATCTCCTGTACAGTTATATGAAGAAATCTCACACAAACAGTCAAGAAATGTCTTTTTCTTCACACTTAAAAGGTACAAAAACAGCAATATATTTTATTTACTGACAATTGTTGACCAAAGTATGTTGCTTCGAACTTTATGCTGATAATTTGTATTACACTATTACAGTAATAAAAATGGGCATTACGGTGCGCATTACAGTCCCGTAATTTTAGTTTAAATTAATTTTGGGGAAAACATGTCTAATTGTCAATGCTCGCAGCAACAGACTTTATCTTCTGTATGCAAAATAGAATTATATTTATTTTACTTTTGTGAGATTCGCCCATAAAACTTTAAACTTGCTTCGTCTGCTATGTACTTTTATGTGTGTTTAACG
Source organism: Ambastaia sidthimunki (assembly GCA_036877625.1). NCBI lineage: Eukaryota > Metazoa > Chordata > Actinopteri > Cypriniformes > Botiidae > Ambastaia > Ambastaia sidthimunki. The sequence continues at coordinate 16,086 of JAZGTK010007779.1, forward strand.
AAACGGTAAAAGAAGAAATTCAAGTGTCATCACACAAAACCATCGCTTTACACACACACACACATAAATACTTGCTACAATATAAATAAATTGCCTGTCAGTTGACGTTTAAGAACAGGAAAGCTTGCAAAATACACATGAAATGGAAATAAATGCCTATGTATTATCAGACAAAAAAAAGGTGTGTAATAATACAGGACAAGGGCAGTAACACTATGCGGTGACCTGACAGTAAGGCACAGTGCTGTGTTTGCATCTACCATTCATGCTGCAGAAAGTATAACTAGAACTCTGATGGTACAGATGATGGATGCATGTTGCTTTCCCTTCATTCTCCTCTGCCTCTGTTCTTTTCCCGTCAGGGAGCGAGGCTGGTTTTTAGCCAGGCAAGTTGCGTCAACCATTTCTACACAGATGGTAAGGATACACATTCTTTAGCACCAAAGTTTTACACTAATTCTATTTGCCTCCATGCAATTTGCCACAGGTAATGCAGAAGGTTGGCATGTCAAGCGGAACGCAGCAAACCCATAAATCCTAGTCTGCAAAATGTTGCCTTGGGTCGTGACACTGTCGTAGGGTTTAGAGATTACTGGAGAACAAAGCTTTCATGCTGACAGCACTAACTAGAGGCCTGGAGGAGTCATATGGATACAGTAGCAGTGTGATTGTACTAGATGTCATTGACGTAGCATTTAGATTTATGAATAAATGATAGTCTATTCAACTTAAATATATTTGGTGCATGTTATACAGTTAAATAAATAGCATTGATCAAGTCATGATGGCTGACAAGCACAGAGCCAGACTGGGTTTGTATTGCATGTCAATCCACACAGTTTTGGTCAGGCCTTGAGGGTGCATTTACAAGGGCAGTCACTTATTAATTCCATCACAATAGATGTGCATCAGTCCCAAATAGTGTAGAGAAGCAAGCATTGTGCAGCTGAGGCGAGGGGAAGCTTTACCCTTTGACAGGTGGTGTTTTGGACCTTGTGCCTCTGCTTGTGTTTTTTTGTCTTCTACATTTTTTTACAAATTGTTTCTTTTTTCTTTTCAAAATGGCTGTATGACTCCTTTGTCCAACCCCGATCATAACAGGTATGAGTTCTGGGTGGGACAGCTCAGTGAATGAAGGAATAAGATTCAATTGGCCAGAATGTGTTCCTGCGGCCCCTTACTGTAATTGCTGAGGTAACGGGGGGCAGGGTGATGAGCGTGTGGGGTCAGTTGAGGAATGGGCTGAGGTTGGCAGTAGCCTCATAATTTCTGCTTTCCTGAGACAATGTTGCGGTGGAGTTCTGCATCCAGCTCCACATACAGTCCTTTAGTGCAGTGCAAGAAGTAGAGTTTATCAGAGACAACTTTGGGGTCAAATCCCTCATGCCGCATGTCTGTCTTTTGGAATTTGAAAGTTCCTGAAATTATAAGAAAAAAAGTCAAATGACTTACGAAAGTAAAAAGCCACTTCCCCCCAGAAAAAACATGCATGTCTGTAGCAGAAACAGTATAGGACAACTTGCATGGCAAAGTTTAACCTCTGCCTTGGGTAGTAAAATAATTTAAAAAAAAGCTATTTAAAAAAAATGGTTATGCTTTTTGTATCCATACAATGAAAGTCAAAAAGGAACAAATTTTGATTCCCCACCAAATTCCATTGTATGATATTCTTTAAGATATTTTTTAAAGATTCTTTAATCTTTTTGTTCTGCAGAAAAAGAAAAATTATATGAGGGTAAGAGATGATGATTTACTTGATTTTTTTAAACTATCCCTATAAATCTAAGTTATGAGTAACAGTAGTAATGCTAACAAATAGCACAATTCATAGTTTTCTTTTATGACATATTTCATCAAATTATTACGTTATAATTATTATATTATAATATGGTAGTGGTACACAGCAGTGATACTCTTATCAGACTTTTGACTGCTGTTGGCATACAGTCTGGTTCACATTGTTGCTTATTTTAGATAAGAACTGCCTAATTAGACCTTTTTTATTGTCACACAACAAAAACTGCTGCCATAAGCTTATTACATTGTGTAATTCTGTATGGAGCAAGATGAAAGGTTAAGTGTCTTGTTTTAGTCACCATAGTGATGACACATAACTCCCTTCTTCAAACCAACCCTGAAGCACTACGCAACACCACCCCCTTTAAAACATGTAAAACCAACCAAACACCAAACCACAGCAGCTCATTCAGAAAATGCTGAGCATTGCCCAATGCAACAAAACTATTACATTTCTTTCAAAGATTCTGTACCAGAAACCTCACAATTGTTTGCAAATCCAGCAACAGATTAGACAAGATTTGACGGGCAAGTACATCACCTGTTTTGTTCACTTCTGGTAGGAACCGCAAGAACACGGGCCTAGCGTAGGGTGGCAGGGCTTTCTCTAGCTCCCTGCTGAACTTCACCAGGTCTGTGTTGTGGTCTGGATCTGCTATAGCTGCCATCCCAGCCTTGCCTTCAGCACCTGCGCAAAAATAACCACCAGAAGGCATAACACATTAGGTCCACAGAGATGCACAGTGTTGTTTGTGGTTTCCATGAGGTCTATTTTCTTTTTTTAAAGTTTATTTTTAACATTTTTAATTAGACTAGTGTAGGGTGCAGGGTTGCAGGAATTTTGGAACCCTGGATTTGTAGTAAATGTGTGTCTCCAGGACCACAGTTAAGAACCACTAGTTTATACCATCATACACAACAACTCAGGTTGCTTAGACCTTGAAGAATGTTTGCAAACCGAACAGTTTTGGGGCACCCTTGGCTTCCATAGTAGAAAAACAAATCTCGGTTACATATGTACCTTCCGTTCCCTGGTGGAAGGAATGACACATTGTGTCGATGTAAGGGTCGAACTTTGGGAGATAGATCACTTTGCTTTTTATATAAAATGACACTGACAATTGGC
>JAZGTK010007780.1:0-19003 GCA_036877625.1 Ambastaia sidthimunki
AGATGGCGTCTGGATTAGGGCAAGTGAATCTGTGTAGGGAGAGATTTGTGTGAAACTGGTAGATAAGCGCTCCCTTGTTTAGGTTTTGTATCCCAGCAGTCACTAGCACTTCCATTTTCACATTCTGAGTAACAAATACACACAGGCTCAAAATGGAAGTACTACTTCCATTCTACTATGTGGTGTCCACCATCTGCTTGGTGTGTATGGGGCAACTTTGGACTCAGATGCAACTGACGTGAGTTGACCCCTATAGTCTGCTTTTCGTGGGTGTCAGTTTTTTGTGTTCTGGGCTCACTTGATTCAACTCATCTGCTCACAGAGACTGCAAGACCTGGACCAGGGGGGTTAAAAATGTGCAGCGGGACAGGATTGAAAACGAAAGACTTAATTATTACATTAATCACTTTTACAGAATTTACAGAAGGTTTTGCAATGCATGAAGTCACAATTTGTTTTTAATGATGTAACAAAGCATGAGGAAATGTACAAGCTGTCCTTATTGACTGATGTGTTCTGACAGGACATCTGCTCCATATACAGACTCCTCCATTTAGAAGCAAAGATTTATGACAACATTAATTCATGAAAGCTTGACTGCAAAAACAGACCAATCAACAACAAATGGACTGATGTTCTTACCGGCTAAACCAACACATCCAATTACTGTACAGATGAAATATACTGAAATATACTTCTCCTACAAATGACATATTTAATTGTTGAGATGTAAATGTAGTGAAAACACTTGTGAATTGTATTAATGCATTTGTGTGTAAATACAAAATTAAATCCACATTGACTGTATTGTTCAAGAAAATAAAAAGGCACTTTTGAAGACATTATGTCTCCTCTGCTAAATGACAAAATAGGCTAGTCTTATGCATAACTTGGTTATTGCCCAATTTTAAACAAAATGAAATTAGACATCACCAGTTTATTTTATATATTGACCCCCGGTCGCCCTACATTTTGTTAAAGTGGCTTGTAGACTGCATAATTTAAGTATCCCTAATTTAGAAGTTTTACTTTCATTTAGATGTGTTTGGGACTCCCAAAACCAGTGTGTATGTGGTCTTTGACTTTATAACAAACAAAGGAGTGCACTTTTGTTTTGTAGGATTCTGGGCCGCTATCAGTATTAGCTGCTGACAATGTGTTTTAATGCATTGTTTTCACTGCAATGTTAAAATATTTAACAGAAGTACAGGGGTCCCATTATGCCTTTTTTGAAACACTGAATAAGGTCTGTTTGGTTAGTTTCATTGGCATGGCAACAACACACTACCATAGTAACTATTCTTCTCAATCCCCTTTTTGTTTAATAATGGGGTGGGGTATCTACCTCACTGTGTTTTGTGATGTCACAAAGTCCCTACAAGGCATTTGGTGTAGTTCTTAAAAAGCGATTTCTGTTAAAGAAAACATCTCCCTTTGCAGTGAACTTTATCTGTGAACTTTAACGTTGTAACTTATCTGAGCATAAAAAAAGATCTGCTAGGCACATTACACACTAACTTAAGTTGAAAAAGTAAAACCGTATAATAGCAGAGCTTTAATGCATGTGTGTTAATGCAGAAGAGTTGCCCACTCAGTTTTTATTTTACTTTAGTTGTGAGCTTGAAGTCTAAAGATCATAAGATAAAACACTGAGTACCACTATATACACTGCAATAATGCAGTGTATGGAAAATATCTTTTTTTAATTGACTACATGAAAGAACCTGAACCAATGTAGTTCAATTCACATACAGATGACATTAACGAGCTGATTCTTTTAAATGAATTGGTCAAAATAACTCACAGAACTCACAAGAATCAGTTTAATCTGTGTGACAAACATAACAGTATCCCTGTGCAAAAACAGAATTCACAAATATGTGCTGAAGAAAATCTGGCCTGCTTCAGAAAGTCTCACATCCCCAACAAATCGATGCAACACTGACCGTGTCTATCTTGTGCTCACATTTTCTCTATCGCTCTCTCCTCATCGCTGGCTGACTCCTCTGCAGGAACCATGTTTTCTTGGTGGAAAAGCTGATGGCTTGTAACTGAATGCTGGTGTCTCCAGAGCCACCGCAGGGTTTGTGTGGATGCGTCAGATTTAGAGGCACAGCTGGGCTGGGAGGCAGGGAATTGGCCCTGTCTTGTGGTCCCTTTGTCAAAAGTTCCCACTGCCTGTCTAACCTCTCTCTGTGGCTCACAGATCTTCAGTGTAGATTTAGTAGTCAAAATTTACCTGAACATATTTCTTTCACAAAAACAGAGATTAACAGATTCACAAAAATGTACTTCTAAAGCTATTGTTCTGTCTAAAAAATTTATATCACAATTTAAAAAGCTACAAATACACCAAAATGGTTGTGCTTCCTTAAACTACTAAAGCACTTCTTGGAATTGCAACGTAGCATAACAGCAATGAAAAAAAGGGATGCTCCGATCAGATACCGATCACCCACCGATAGCGATTTCCTGTCATCATGATCGGCTGATATTGATCCCAATCCTCCAAGCTTACAACTGATATGTTAGCTCTCTGCTTACTGTCAGCCTTTTTTCACAGAAATGCCACAGACGTTGCCTTGGTTACTGTATATTATTAACAATATTTATGTATATAATTGTTTTAATATAGAATCAAATAAAATAAAAAAGTTCTGATCAATCAGAGCATCCCTAATTAAAATAAATATATAAAGAATATATAACTATAAGAGTGTGCAGTTGTTGTGTTATCAGAATGGTGACAAAAGAGTAATATTGTCTGACAATGGTGTGATCGTTAGTACATGTTAGTTTGATTAAGTGTGGTTTACTTCAGTAAGTGTATACGCTACCATCGAATGTTGATGTGCACCAAACAGGCAAACCAAGATCCCTGAGAATGTGGGCCTCGGTCTGCCTCCAAACAAGCTCAGGTGCGGTTTGAATGAAACATGAATTCAGATATGATGTCACAAGATGCAACACTAAGAACTCCTGGAGACAGTGTGTGCATACAACAGAGGAATTCCTGGTGTTGTTTTCTCATGTATACATTTTATGATTTTATGTGAGTTCTCGGCTGGTAAAAATATCACTATATGTACACAATAAGTGCGGTTTGCGCTGCACACAGCATTGTTTCAGATGTTTAGAAAATGTTGTTCCAAATAGATTTCATAAAGGCAAAGGGATAAGGTCACAAACTGAATTGTCAGTTTTTATGTTTTATATAATATATTTTAAGTTTAGTGATAAAAATGCCAATGTGAATGCTAAATGAACCAGGACTAAGTAAATATATTTTTCTGTTTTCCAAGAGATAAAAGAGTAACTAAACTATGAGTGTAAACACACCTTTACACCAATTAAACACGAATGCAGATTCTGTGTAATGCCATACAAAAGCCACCACAGACTTAACACAGAAGTAGTAAAAAGTGTTACCTGCAGCACACACCTATACAAGAGGGCTGCTAAAAGCTATTCACAGAAATACCCTTAGCAAGGACAAAGCACACACTCACCCTACTTTCAACAGATAATGTGCCTGTAAAACTTCTCCAATAAAAGTAGCTGCACCCTAACAAAAGTTTTCATAGTAATAATTCCCCCTTCCCACAATAATTGCAAACGTATTACTTATAGATAAAGCAATCAGTGGGGTTTCCAATAACATAACCACCCCAAACTAAACAAAAGTTCCTTGGAGAGATGTGAAACAATTAAAAACAAGTGATTCGCTGAAGCAAATCAATGAACATATAAAGCCACATAAGTTTGGAAAACAATCGTCCAGGAACAGTCTGGGATAGGTACATAACTCCAGGGTGAGCTGTGCTAACCTCTATCCCCCAATACACAAGCATTGTGACAAATTCTGCTTTTACTAGCTCCAGAAACCTAAGCACAGATTAAAATGTCATGACTAGCTCAAAATCAATATTCCTCCAAATTTTCAGCTTCCCTGCTTCACTGTAGGCAGTTCGTATGGCTGAATGGCTGCGAATGGCTGTGAATGGCTTTTCTCTTCTCTAACAGAGTTGATGGTCTTCCTCTTAAAACCACAGATGCTACACATGAAAAAAAACACTTTTCACCATAATATCAGTTGAAACGGTGCCATTAAAATCAAATCTTATCTTTCCAATTCACAGTTGTGGCCCTTTTCTGTTAATCATGGCGTTCCTCTTCGACAAACACACCTCCCAGGAGATCAGATAAAAAATTCAGCCTTAACCAAAGAGAGCGAGACTGTATTCAAGTTTAAACTTCACCTCTTCTCTGAATGAGATGATGGTTTCACTGAAATTACCATCTTTCCTTCATGAAGCTAGAGATGTCAAATGTACAGTACCAGTAACTCAGTACCAAGTTAATTCTCACACCATGCGTCTGAGGGAAACAGAATTTTAATCCTCTGTGTGTCTTGTACATATAGCAGAATTGACAATAAAGTTGACTTTGGCATAAAAATATATTGTGTCAAAAATAATGTGTGAAATTATAACTAAAACAGTAAGAAGTAAAAGGTACAAGGACTGTAAATCAATCCCAAAAATAATAAATCATCTTTTTTGAGGCAGACACAGCATGTCTAAAGGTCACCAGAGTTCATTCACTGGTCATCTACTGCAAACAACACAGCAAAGAGCTTCATTGGTTTGGCAAGCTCTAACTGCCGCTTTTACGTAACTTCAGAGAACACACACAAGCTTTTTATCACTCTGCCAGGAAATACGGTCATGTTTACAGATGCCGGGCTGATACAACAAGCAATGTTGAATCTGAATCTAGATTTATGGAAAATTTGGATAATCTGCAATGATGATCAGAGTCTTCTGACGGATCAAATATGATCAAAATGCCCAATTTGATATTTGTTGTAAACCAAACGTCTTGAGTAAAACTAAATTACACAAGCAAAACCTGATGCGTGTCAAAACACTGGATCTGTGCATTAGGCCATGCAGTGTAAAAGCAGTTGATAAGATCTGCCACTGCATACTGTGTCAATAATATTAATTAACTATTTATAATATAATAACAATATTGACTAAAATGTTGAGCAGTTACTGCTCTTGGATAACTTTAGCAGCTTTAATCAGCCATCTAAAATTGAACAAGAATACAAAAACAGAAATTGTACAAGTAATTTTAATTACAGACCCGCTTTTCAAACCCCAACAGCATCAAACATAATATAATCAGTATTATATAATTTTCAATTTCTGAATGTTTGGGCAACTGAAAACTTGCTTGCACTGTTTACTTATATTGCTGTTCTTTTGCTTGTAATTTGTTTAACTGTTTTTTTTTGTTTTATGACTTTTTATTACTATTGCTGACTGTTTACTCTTGTCTTGCATAATTTAAGAACCAGAAGCAATGTTTACATCATTGAGAAATACTTTATGCTAATGTTTTAAATTAATTAAAAAGTATATATAATTAAATATAAAAATACAAATATTAATAAAAAAGGCAAATTAAAGCATTTAATCTTATGGTATCAGAATTGGTGTTACGATAAATATAATTTTACTGTAACTATTGTCCCCTGTAATTTTGTTACCTTGTCAGGTCCAATTGGTCACAGTACAGGTTGTTTCCAACTTCACTCATCTGTCTAACAAAACGACATTAGATCTTTATTCCTGCTGCCCACTTTCATTAGTGCTTCTCTGGGTTTAAATCTCAGCACTGACAAACAACATTACGCAGGATGTTTGTGTGTGTGCCTTTGAGGGTGTTTGTGCTATATGACCTGTGGCCTCTGATGGGTTTTCTCCTCTCAGGGGGCCAAACACTATTATCTTCCACTTTTCCATGGGGAGAAAGAGAATCTCCAGACAACTCTGATATCACAAACACAGGCTGAACAACACAGCTCACCTTCACCACCACCAAAACAACTCTTAGAAAGCATCTATTTACCATTTCAAGTGTTTTTCTAACTCTAAGAAGAATGCAGAAAGCGTCTTTATGAAAGAAGGGTAAGATTGTAAGTGTAATCATTAGCATTTTATTTATAGTAGAATACTATAACAATTCTTAAGTTAGTTTACGGAATTGTGGCTATGTCTAAAAACAACTCTTATTGCATTACTGGACTATCCACAATAGCCTGTGGTGAAATGTTAGGATGACTTTTACATTTCAGCAGAACAATCATAACAAATTTTCTGTGAGTTGAGACACTCACCAAAAGACCAAATGAAACAAGCACCTGTCAAAATGTCCTGTCACTCATTGTCATCGCAGCTGGTTGGGGCTGAAAACACTTGCCATGTTGTGACTGGTTAGAAAACTGTAACTTTACAGTAAAGTGTTCTACCAATGGGAACCATATCATTAAATTAAACTGGTTTCACACAATGACGCGTTTGCAAATTGGACATCATTAGCACAGACACACCAAGATCTCAAGTTAGCAGATAGAAGGCAGTCACACAGGATGCCAACCAGAACTCTGAATGGTATTCTTGCTCTAGGCTCAGGGTAGACTGACTCACTGTTCAGAACTGTGGGTGTGAACCCGACACGCTCTCTGCTGTCACGACATGATAAAACCCTAAGCTCACCCTGTCACACTGCTGTCTACGTTATGTTTCTGCTACGTTGCATCACTGGCCCAATCCCAGAGCAACTGTACTTAAAAACATCTTCTGATTTTAGCAAACTGCAGTGTGACCAAATCTTATTATAATACAGCAGATATAACAAAGAGGCTTATAAAGAAAAAGAAAAAATGAGGAAAAAACAGCTTACCACATGTTCTTAACAACAGAGCGTGCAAGAAAGTTTGCCAGGAGACAACAAAGGTAACAAGTTACTACTACTACTACTACTACTACTACTACTAAGTTTGCTTTTCACTCAGATTGTGCTATATACAGTAGGGATATAGAAGTAAATAGAGATATATAAGAGAGATATACATAGTGGATACAGATGTGGACAAACAGTTGGGATGGAAATCAAATGAATCAATTTATGACTCATTTATACAGTTTCTTTACCATTTACTTTTGCTCCATTACTCATTGTTTGTTATATGGTAACTTTTTGGGTTACGCTATCTCAATAGTCTACTTTACTGTAGAGACATTGTAGACATGTGGAGAGATTGCAACTACATGGCAAATATCTCTCATTATAATATAAGTAGGCTGTTAAGTTAAAGTTAGTGTTAGGATTTGGGTTAGTGGTATAAGTTGACATGACCATGCAAAGTTACTTATGGTCAGTAGAATGTCTGTTGAAAGACCATTAAAATAAAGTAGACGGTCTACTAGCCTTCCGCTAATATGCTAATAAAAGTTCTAATGAAAGAACCTAAGTTGCAAAGTTACCTACATTTGGACCATCAAAATAAAATATTACCAATGTAACCCTAACAAAAAAAATTAAATGAGTATTTAATAAGTAATGCAACTGCCCCAACTGATTCAGTAAGCCATCAGACAGAGGGATTTGAAATGAATCTACCTGCTCACTGGACTAAACTATTCATGATTAAGTCATTGAAAAAATGACTTACAAGAACAAATCTTTCATGAATCAGATAACAGCACCAGGAAAAACTGCCAGAGTATTTTAGTTCAGTGTTTCAGAATGAAAAATGTAGACATTCATGAACCATTAACAACAAATAAACGTCATGAAATCACTCTCTTCCAAGAAAAATATTGGACGTGTAAGAAGCAGTTCTTGATTTCCACTCCTGTTTTACAGTGTGACACAACAACAGAATGCGATGCTTCATGCATCTTAACACACACCCCCACACTCCAAATGCCCCTCTCTCGTGTGCCACACGTCAAGCAGAAATGACTCTGAGGAATTCAGGACATCTGTAAACAACAGTTCCTCATGAGACATGTCTCAGACTAATCTAACTGAAGCAGATGCAGGAAACACCACACTGAATTTCACTATCTGCAACCTCATTCCATTCAGCTGTAGTAACCCGTTTCTCTCAGCTGTTCAAGACTGGCAGGGTTAAAGGGCAGTTCTCTCATGTCTGACTCTGCTGTCAGTAGGGTCACTGCAGCTGTGTTTATAAGCTGGAGTCTGAAACTGCACCTCAGCTTTCTGACATCTAGGCCCCAACAGGGATGTGAGGTCCAGAAACAACTGCTAACAGAAGCAGGACGAGACCAGTGACTTTTAAAACTTTACAGTAGATGACAGGTTTAATTTGACATGCAAAATAAAAGATGTGAAGGACAGAATAACAGTCTGTTTGTGTACTATAAAATTTAAGGCTGTGAGTACTGTTTATTACCACAAAACTCTACTGCAGATATATAGCTTTAATTATACAATAAACTATGATTTTGTACAGATTTCAGTATAGAGTTAAAGTTTCAATAACACTGTAAATGTGCATTTTTAACATTGCTAAGTGTAAACAAAATACAGTTTTGGCTGATTTAGAGTCAGACACAATAACCTGTAATTCTTTTAAATTTAGTCATGATTACTGTAGCTGTCAGTAGGGTCACTGCAGCTGTGTTTATAAACTGGAGTCTAAAACTGCACTTCAGCTTTCTGACATCTAGGCACCTTGGCTGATTAATTATAAATGTTTTTAGTGTTACAAAAGTGTTACATTTTGCAAAACATCCTTTCTACACTGATTTAAGTATACAAACAAAAACAGATACACGCAGGTACAATAAACAACCACAGCCACAGATGACCCACACAGACAAACAACAAACAAACAAGGCTGAAACTGACATGGTTCGCAACAGAGTCTATCAGATTCAGGATATAATGGGATCCTATATTAAATGATCAGGTTCCTAATAGGGGAGCTCTCTTACTGGGCTCGATACAGTACTGCAGCAAACCTGCTCACGGCAAAGACTCCCACAGAATGATTGAGAGGTTAGCTCAATGGAAACGAGGGTTGTTAATTTCCCGTTGGCCAGTCTGACCAAGCTCTGTATGTGCGTATTACAATAAAAAAGACAGAGCTTAGAAAACAGGCTTCTACAATGAACAAAGTTTCAAATAAAGCTGAAAAGAACTTCGTAAGGTTCATTTTTTTCCTTTAAGCCGATTTCTGATAATGATCCCATGCAGACGAAAAAATATCTATAGACAGATTTATAAATGTGTAGAAAAAAAGCTATAGACTTTTTTAATGAGCATCCCAAAAGAGTGCAGAGAATAAATTCAAAGCAGCCCAAAACAGAATTGCAGAAATGATTAGTTTTTCCAAACATAAGGATGCCCACAGAGGTCATGCACTGTTATTTTGTTATTTTCAAAATCCATCTGCCATCAGAATCTGTTTTCCATTCATGTGAACTTCAGTACGGTTCACAAGATGTATGAAAGCAATCTGTCCTAACTTGTTAAGAGTGAACTGCTATTGATGATGTGAAATAATATGATTCCTTTCATGCTACTGGTCACATTACACTCTAATGCATTTCTCATGGCTGCTTTGTTCGTCTCTGAATAATCTGTTTTCTCTGAAAGTCTTGCGATGCATCCACAGCAGACAAATGTAAAAGTTACTCTTTGCATGTAAAGTTGTGTAACACAACAAAAACATGAATAAAACAGTGAATCTGGTGTCTCTCGGGTAACCTAGTTACAGTGACAAATGCAGTTTACAGCTGCTGTAAACACTGGTAAATTCCTAGTGGTACAGTATTTGTGTTCATGATATAAGAAAGAGAGAAAACTTTATAGAAATAACCATCATCCTGCACAATATATATTTACCATAGTTAGCCCCTGATAGTTGTAAATAAAATTTGATAATAGAAAAAGTCTGCAAAAGTCTGGCACATTGGTGGACAGCCAATCACAGATGGCGTCAGAATGACTGAGAAACCAGAACCCGGCTATATATGGTGCTGTGGTCACTGTGTTTACAAGGAGCAAAATCAGTGTGTGAGAGAACAGAAAGGAAACTTTGACTATAAACATTAGGGAACTGTCAGTGCAATCAACCTAAATGGGAGATACAGGGTATAAAAGTGCTGAGTTGGTTTTATAAAACCAGACAGAGAGAACACACCACAGCCCAGGAACTGTGTGTGAAGAAAAAGTTCCTGTATATTAGGAGCGTACACAATAAAAAGCAAAGGGAGAACACAAATTGATCCTTTGCTAAGCTCCACCTTATAATACTGTTCTGTTACGAATGTTAGTTTACCTGCTAGCAAATGTACTGGTGTTATAAATGTTCATTTCATATAAGAGCTGACCCATCTGTTGTTTAATAAACAGAGTACACTTGCTATGACCATAAATGCACATTTGCAAGTGTGATAAGGCTTTTATACAATAGCTTAATGGACAACAATATGTATACACATAAAAAGTAACAACAACAAGAATCCCACAATACAAATTGTATGTGGACCCTCTCCTGTCCAATCCAATCTGACTGCAGCAGTTCACCAATCCCATATTCCTCTCAGTGACACACTGTTTGTTGAGGTAATTCCCTAGCCCTGTGAGTATGTGTGTGTGTGCAAGATATATCATGTTCGTCTGTGAATAATGCTGAGAACAACTCTCCCTCTCTTTCTCTCTCTCTCTCTCTTTGAGAGATAACCTGTCAGTGAAAAAAACAGCTGCAACTCAGGGCAATCGATGCAGTGCCTGGCCCTCAATACAGCAATGCAGGGAGAGAAATAGAGAGAGACGGGTGAGAGACATTAGAAGAAAGTGAGAGAGTTACAGTTTTACAGAAATAAATGTATTAGGCTTTAAAGTGTGGAGGAAGTAAATTTTCTTAAATATTGTCTAAATTATGATGTTATATAAATGTTGAGTGACATCAGGTCTGACTAATGGCATAGGTTCTTGCAAATAAAAATTTGTAAGAATACCTGGATTTCAACATTAATTTCTTTTCAATGTCAATTTGTAAATGTTAAATCGAGTTTCTCTTAAAATGTGCCATAAAAATTATTTATTTATAAGACAATAAATAATCATTAAATATTCCTCACACAAAACTCTATGGAAACTTTTTCACCCATTATCATATTAACAGCTTGATCATGATGTATTTTTCTTGTATGGAAAACAAAAGCTCGGACAGTCTGTGTAACATCTACTATTGTATTTGACATAAATCCATAGAAGGAATGACATGGGGAGTGAGCAAATAATGGAAACATTTTTTTGGTAAACTATTCTTTAAAGGTAACTCTGAATGACATTCACAATGTATCTGGGACAGAGAACACCTGCATTTCACACTCAACACTCCCACAAAATGGGACTTCTGTAAAGGTCATACAATTGTTTTTATTGTAATAATCAGAAGCACACACACAGCACCTGAGGATGCCAAACGAAAGCTAACAAGCACCTGAAGAGCAATTAACTTTCTCTGAACATGCATCTTTCATATCACAAGAGGAAGCAGGGAGAATTTACACATCCCTGTTAGAAATATGTAAACACTTTACCTGACAGAGCTGTGTTTAATATCATATGCATGCCTCACTGAGTCAGCTGAACTAGCGCTGCAGAAAAAGCCATCTTATGCTTCTCAGGTCAGATTTAACTGAATTGATCTTGCTGTCAAAAGGAATAACGTTGTGTAGACACGGGGAAGAAATGGTTATAGGTTAAAAATGCTACCAGTGAAGGCATTAGATTGAGTCTGCAGGTACTGCTCCTCAGGAGCTAAATGGAAAATGCTGAATCGAAACACTCTGGGAGTCTAAATAACAGTTAGGAAATAAACACTCAGGTCAGATATATTTAAAGGGTTTTGGATATTTTTAACGTAGGTCAATGTGAAATGTAATCATTTTAATCGAACGTATTTCTGAGTCAAACAGAATTTTAGAAAAAACTGGGGGGACTTGATTTATCGGGTAGTAACTGAATCTTGAAGTGTGGGTGTATCAGAATGACTGCTGGTGGAGTGAATAGAGGAGAGGTGTTAATTCTTGATAATATCAGCTCAGAAAAGTAATTTTAGAGATTATAGGCCTTTATATTGCATAAGTAAAAACAGAACACGTTATATGAAATCTCAGGAAAAACTCACTAAAAGATTTAGCTTGTCTTTAAAATACCAAAAATAAGTTTTAAAATAAAATTAGTTTTGCTTGATACCTTCTCAGGAACACCAGATAGAGCAATGGTAGGAATATATTTTACTGAAGGATTCATTTAATCCCCTTTAAAAAATGTCTTTAATACTTCTTTAAAGCTGAAGAATCAATGATAAGAACAACAAATAAGACACAGACCTGTAGGTCAGTGCAGAAACACATTCAGTATAATAATAAAGACTATGACCCATGTGCTCTTATGTTGCGTTCAGACTAGCAGCCTACCTGACACTGTATTACATCACCAAAGAGAAGACTTGCAAAGAAGAAAAGAATCACAAAGAAGAAAGAATCACAAGGGCTAAGGGCAGCTTTGAGACAGGGCCTACAAAGCTAAAAATTGTCAAGTGTAGCTCTGCACTGTAGTTCTGTTAATAAACCCTATTCATAAGTCTATATTTGCCATTATAATATGTAAAAACACTGACCTGGGCTATCAAAGTGGCACTGGGATGGCTGAAAAGAGCAGACCTGGCACCTGTTTTCAGACCATGTGCTCTCCTGACAGTCTGATGACTTCCAAGTGGAACAGACAGCACCTCCTGTAGAGACGGGGAAACATGGGATATCAGTTTCTGAAAATTGACATGCAATAAACAAGAGGACAATTGTTTTATTGTTTAAAGATCCTTCACAATAAAGTTAACCTTGTGCGGTCCTTGTGGGGTACAGCACACCTAAATAGATTTCCACAGAGTCAAGTGTTGCTTAGGGTTATGAGAAACTTTTCAGTTATGAAATATCTTGTTTCAAGACAGCCTTTCTTTCATGTGATGAACCTGGACGCTAATACATCACTGAAGCTTACCATCCTCTTCTCGTTTTACATCGCATACTGCAGCTGTTCATCATCCAATTAAGTCCAGTTACACTCGTTACAGATTAATTATGCAAAAGCTCAGTATTAGCAACAGCTGCAGGTAGCATGTTGCATCAAAAGAGCAGCGGGGGACAGTGCATGTGGGTGTGTGGGAGTATGTGGGCGAAGTTTAGCACAGGTTGCGTCAGGTCAAGGACTGAAACATCTGCATAGCTCTTCTGTTAATGCATAAAGAGCCTGTACCTCAGACCTCTTGAGTTCTACACCTCAATCTGACTCTCTGAGTGACAGATAAAAGGTGTTGAGTCCATCACCTCAGGAACAACAGAACAGGAGAGAAAAAAGTAACAGGGGAATGTAATAGGCTACCAGATGCCGAGCAAGAGATGAGGTCTCAAAACTGTGTCTCCAGAATTTGAACAGTAAGTTGTGGCAGGTCAGTCTATAATGAGTAACTAAATCACACTCTTGAACTGCCACAGGCTTCAGACATCAGTGAGGCTCTCAGCAACTCAACCATGACAGTGGCAATTAGTCCTGCCCTGCTTTGGCATCTTCACCAACTCACAAACACAGCACACAAACACCTCAAATCTCCACTAAAGCTGTAATACCCATTTATTTTGTTAAAAATAAACAAAAATCGGTTACTGAGAAAATACATAACAGGTCAGTGTTCAAAATGGTATTGTTTTCTTCTGATTTTCAACATTTAAATAAGTTAATAATAATAAATTAATAATTTAAGCTGTCAGGTCGGATTTCCCAGGCAATGTCAGTTTGGCTTCATTTAACTTCAACAAAAAAGTACATAAAGTAACCTGCTACAGCATAGTACCTATAAAGGGCCGGTATTCTGTAGCAGTTCAGAAAAAATGTTTCTTGTATTCTCAGCCTCAGACACATTCTCTTCATTGACCATCTCATGCAGTTTGCACTCTTAATGGAAAGCTCATTCTTGAAATGATGGGTGGGCTTTACCCCAGTTTCCATAAGTGATTCTCAAAAATATAAAGTTTACTTCAAATCCTGTGTGAGTCTAAATAAAATTTTAAGGAGCAAAACAGTAAGACCTGTGTTTATGGCTGGCTTATGAATGACAAGTATCAATGTAATGTTCTTCATGACCAATTTTCAAAACCCGTTTTCCACAATGCATCTCCTTTAATACAGATAAAAATTCGTCTTTCTCATTCAATTTTTATCATCACCCAGTTGACCAACCACAATACTTTATACAATACACAATACAAAACACATGTTAGCTTTCCGATGACATAAGACTAAGATTAAAAGATGAATCTGCAGATGCACTGAAAAGTTGGCCTGCTGGTGACTCTGAGGTTTTATTGCATGCAGGGTAATGAAGCATGCAGATGTGGTTAAACTTATTTACCATCTGTTCAGATGAGGGCAGAGATCTTCATGAAATCCAATGTAGAGCTGCGAGACTCCAATTAACCCACGACACTTGCGGTAATTGTTTACGGTGACTTGAGGTTAAAAGTGTATGCTTGGTGTGATTTGGTAATTGCACCCTGCGGGTTCATACAGTATGCAGAAAGATTACATTAAAAAGCAGCACAGTTAAAGGGGTGAAACTGAGGTTGTAAACAGAGGGCAAAATTATACTAATATTAATCAGATGCGCCATATCCTCACACAGTTTGTTACAGCCTGCAAAAACCAGACAGCAAAACTTTCTCCACAGCAGTTCTACTTATCATCGCATGGAACTTCAAGAGGTCTGACATCCTTGGACACTGGGGGATATCCAAGACACGCAAAGTTACGAAGTTAGCTTTCTGCAAAGTGCTAAAACTTCATTATCACCCTCCATATCAAGTTTCATGGTCATTGCTTTTGTACATTTTGAGCTGTGGAGTATTGCCATCTTGCTATCTCTCCTGCCAAGATGCAGTGTTGTCATAAAGTGATCGTGTATTACTGTTGATTAGCTTGTCAAGCTACCCCCCAAAGATCAACACAACAACCCAAGTGTCAAGTTTTCTTCTGTCAGCACAAAGACTTTTCTGGACATTTAATCTTATGAGGCCTTTAGACACCGTCTCTATCAGCGTAGACTGGTTATAGTTGGTTATCAGCTGTATAACTAAACATTCAAAAGTTTAATACTCTTTAAAGGGCTTTTTAATAATAATTATGTACAATTATGTACATTGATTACATGTACATATAATTATGTACATTTGTGTTTAAATGTTATTTATCATAAATATATCAAAACAACATGAATAACTCGAACAGATTAATTTTGACATTTTTGTCATTGAAAAAGACTTTTGCTGAACAAAGAATACAGTTGACATTTGAGAGATAAAATGTCTTTCAGTTACAGGAATATAGTTTTTTCATTACTGCTGAGCCTATAAAGAGTAAGAGTCACAACTATTTATTGTGACAGAATCCGAAGTTGTAAATAATGCTTTAGTGACTGGATAAATATTGATTTGCGGGTTGATTTATTAGGACTGAGCTCATCAGAAACTGACAGTAAGACACAGCAGAAAGATATTTGCAAAGAATGCCGCAGGCTCACTACACACCAAACTGTAGCAGCAACAACAAACCTGAGCTTTACTCTGTTGGTAATGGTTTGGGAGAGTTTAAACTTATATACGGCTTTACTTTAAAAATATTGGTTTACACTATAAATGCAATGTTGAGGACACGTGGCGGTTATCTGCTACATCTGATTGTGTTTGAGTGATTTGATAAAGAAAAAACATATTGAAACTCGTTTACACGTGCATTCAGCATAATCCACTTGTGATTTCTTATTTGTAAAAAACGAGAGATAAATGACCCAAAACAATACAAAGATGGATCTACCCCCAGTTTAATTTAAACCCTGTTGTCCTCACATGTGGAATCTTTCTGAAAAGTTCTAGACACTCCTTTTTCTTTTTAGAGTGAACACATCATGTACCTGTAAAAAGTTAGTAGGGCCTAAAGTTCTACTAACCGGCTTAAAGTTAGTAGAGTATATGACATGACACACAAACGCAAGCCACAAAGGAAAGCTAAAAGCGGCCCTGTGATACACAAGATCTAGAGCAACCAGCTCTAAAATATGAACACACGACTGTGAGAAACAGGAGTAGAGTAATGCAAATAAAGTCATGCATGCAACTAAACACCCATTAAGACTTGGCCTACAGTAGAGAACAAAAGGACATACCAGTCTGACAGAGCTGTACTTCGCATTAAGTGTACTTAGTTTAGCAAGGTGTGAACAGGCCTTGGTATCATGGAAAACCTGTAAGCCATTCTTTGTATTGCAGCTCAAAATCTAATTACCTTTTTTCCTCCATATGGTTTGAGACTGTGACTATTGGTGTGTGTAAGGAAAGAAACACTTCTCTTACATCTAGTGCAATCTCACTGTAGACAGCTGCTGAAACAAAGAGTCCAAAATCAATGTAAATCTTGCTGCCTGCTGCATCAGTATGAATGAGGGATAAAGGCAGCATTCACAGTTTGAGCAGACATGCACTAATGAAAGACAGGTCAGACAGGTAAGCCTTGTCAGAATGGTAAGATGCCTGATGCCATAAAGCTCTGTTCTATTCCTGTTCTTCTATTAGTGGTGTTTGCACCTTTGGTTCAAAACCCAAACTCGTAATTTGTGCTACTGACACCTCAAAACTTGTAGGATTTGTAGCTTGTTTACAAAAGGAGTTTCACACTGACAGGTTGCAGTCAAGTCTGTACTGCACTGTGGACTGTATTGTAAGGCTTTCCTACTTGACTGTTTCCAACTGTACCAGCATTGTTGCATTCAATTTCTTGTCATGCTTCTTGCTTTTACCTCCAACTCAAGTCAGTTATGTGATGCAGAGTCTACAAGGAGAATATCTTATGAGATATACTGATGAAACCACACACACATACACGCACAACATGCACTGCACTCTGAGTGACTTAATGCAACAGTGATGGAGAACAAGGGATGTATGTAACAGGCTAGTCAGAGTGGTTTGAGGGAGGCAGAGATCAGGTGTCCTCTCGTATCAAGCAGGCTCTTATACAATCCTCAGCGGGAATATGTATGTGTGTACACGTGCAGGAGGGTTAGAGGAGGGCATCTCAGCTAGAAGCAGAACAATTGTGTGGCAGGAGTCGTGAGGGGAAGGCGCAAGCTCTGCGGCTGAATTCGAAATGAAGGAAATCCCTCTTAATGAGATGGTTGCCGTGTGCTCATAGCAACATATGAGCGCAGGAAGTAGGTATGGAGGATGCCAGCTGCAGTGCAGCAACTGACACATTTATTCACACACACGAAATATCCAACATTCATCTTTTTCTGACCTACTCAAGGTATGTAACTAGGGGAGCCATAGACCTTAGTCAGAGTAGACTGCAGATTTCAGAATGAGTCAGAAAGATGCAAGTAAACCTGTACAATATGTCGTCCTGGTTTACCTGCGTGCTGCCCTGTTGTACCTTGACCTAATTGTTTAGACATGCCAAAAGGTACCTAGAAAGATAGGAATGGTTTTAATTAACCAACATGTAAAGCAACCAGAGACCAGTTATTTCGTTTATACATTCTGTTCACAGTATTTGATTTAACAAAGTCTGGTATTAAAAAAAAATCCTCATCCTGCACCTGAGTATCACTCTGCCATCAGCTCCAAACGTGAAACGCGTTTAGTGGAAGTATGTGTACACTTTTTGAATTGTCAAAATATGTACTGATCACTTCACAAAAAATTAAAAATAAACTAAACTCTGCTAATGGATATACTGTTTACTTACTAGTAACTGGCTCAAGCAAAACTAAACATCTTTGTAAAGATCTGATGACTAACTCAAGCCAACTCTGTGAAATTCAGTAATAATCTCTTTCTCAAAAGTGTTTCGACCAGCCTACTTGTAAACACAACAGCCAATCAGGATGGAACCACCAATTTTCTGATAGGTGGTCATCAGTCGATCAGTAAACAGACTGTGGGCAGTACATAGACATGCTTTCTGACATTGAAACTACATCAGGATCTAAACACTACAGTCACACGCAAACTCTTGAATCTGGTTGTCATCAATATGAGTTTTTTAAAGCCACAAGGCAATTGCAAAGACACCTAAAAGACACACACACTAGTGTGGTGTGTGCTTGCAGGTTCAATGACAATTGCAGTAGCAAATCTCTCAGACTTGCCGCCTCTAAAGCAACAGAGATGAATGGCTGTAACTCTTCTTCATTCATAATGAAAGACCTGCAACATGGCAGCCCTACAAAAACATGCACAGCAAGTGAAAGAGCAGTCATTCCATTTACACTCTCAATGTAGCAAAACATTATCAGAGACAGATTATTATTCATATTTACAGCTGTTGTTCACAGTAAAATACCCTCTCAGAGGGTAAAAATGGGCGCATGCCGCAAAGCTACTGTCACTAAAAGATAAACAAAGCCAGCAGGAGGTCTGTAAAGCTAAGAGGTGCTTACAATGTCAATAGATTACAATGGACTTTATAGCGCTTGAAACGATGCCTTTGCTCGTTGTAACAAATTACCTTTTACTGTCATTCATTCTCTTTCGCTCGGACTTTTCTTGAGCTATGTTTTCCTGACATTTCCAAAGGAAAGAAAAAAAAATAAGCAAAGGTGCCATGAAGCCTTTCTCCCTCCTCATCTTTCACACCTCTGCAAAGCAGGTCAGCTAGAATGGGAATTACAGAGACCATAAGGAGCAGTTAGAGAACTGCAGGTGTCCAAAACTCAACACCTGTCACAAAAATGTTAAAAATTATGACTATTACTCATAGGATACTTTATTGTGGTGGCTTAATGAGGGACATATTTTATGCGTGACATGAAGTTCTAAAAAAAACATACAGGTATCCGAGACTTTCATAATGTAGAAGCTGGTAGATGATGTTTGAGTCATTACTGCTGATTTCTTGATGTGAATCCTGTACAACTGTCAGACAATCATTCTTGCAATTTGATTTAACATTATGTATTATGTTGCACTTCCTAATAAAGTTACCCGCCAGCTGGCAAGTAACGTAGTTTTATTTACTCGCCAATGTCCATTTATGCTCTCATTTGCGCTTAGTA
>JAZGTK010007781.1:0-19002 GCA_036877625.1 Ambastaia sidthimunki
AAAATGTCCATGCCAGAAAACCATAGAATCTGGAGGAACTTGAGAGATTCGCCAAAGAAGAATGGGCCAGGATTCCTCAAATGAAGTGTCAGAGACTTGTTGATGATTACAACAAATGACTGCAGACAGTTATCCAGCAAAAAGGATACACAATTGACTATTAGAATGTGGGGGGCTAATAATTTTGACCCTGGTAGTTTTTGTGTTTTGTGTAATATTTTCATTTCTGTGTGGAATATAAAATAATGTAAGCATCCAAAATAAATCTAGGATGTCTAAAAAAGCTGTGTTAATTTTTTTTTGCTCTGGTTAAAAGCACTTTTGAAATACTTTTAAAACAATGACTATTTTGTAGAGGGGCTAATAATTTTGTCCTCAACTGTATGCTGTGACTTATAAGTGATTGTGTGTAAATGTTTTTTGGCCGTAAAAAATTATATAGACATAAACATTGGGCTGAATTTTGTGCAACCAGTTACAGTACACTAGCAACCGCTCCACAAACTTCTATTGAATAAAAAAAAATCCCAGTTTTAAAATTCGCCAGATCTTTGTGATATCATAGCTCCACATCAGAATGTCGTAGAGATTTATATTGCTTATATCGCTCTGATTAGCAAGTAGCAACAAATGGTGTCATTTTAACTTCATAGCCTTGCCCTAGCAACCATTTATAGGACTCTATCAACCACCCCTTTGACTTCAACCAACATGAATTAAATGTATCTCAGCACTAGAACATCAGACAGACATGCAAGCTGTTTTTAGACACGCATCCATCTATTAGTTTTACCCTGATAACTGTTAATCTACACCCTAACAACCATATTTTCCGTACCCTACAACCATTTAATTAAATAAGTAAATCATATCTCAGCATGAGAACATTGTAGGGGGTGGGCTTACTTGACTCAGACTGTTAGTGGGCTTTAGATATTAGCCTGGCACATGCCAAACCACACCCTAGCAACTGCATAACACCATAAGCCATATTTTATAATCATACTAAGGCATGCTAGCATCATGCTAAATCCTGCTAGTATCATGTTAATGTTAAAACAGGTTTGCATAATGTTTATTGATAATAAAATGTACTAGCATCATGCCAAAATGTGTTTGCACTGTTAATGTATTAACATTATGCTAAATCATTCTAAAATGTGTTAACACTATGTTAAAACATGCTAGTACCATGCAAGTACATGTTAGCATCATGTTAACTGTTAAACCATGCCAGCGTTAATCACGTTAAAATGGGTTAGCATCATGCTAACTGATGCTAAAATGTGCCAACAACATGCAAAATGTATTAGTATTTCGTTAACGTTTTAACGTCATGTTAAAACATGTTAGAATCATGCTAATAAATGCTAAAATATATTAGCATTGTGCTAAATCAAACATGCAAACACTATTAAAACATGCCAGCATCATGCTAAAACATGCTAGCATCAAGTTAAAACGTGTATGTATCATGCTAATTAACATTAAAATGTTAACAATAAGGGTGTAACAATATTTAAATGCCACTGTTTGGTTCGTATAATGGTTTTGTAGTCTTGGTTTAGTTGCTGTGTGGGCAGGGTTCATGGCATGGCATCAATGCTAAAGAACACTAGATTCACCTAAGTTCCTAATTATGATACCATAATATAGTAACTTTAGTGTACAGGGAAATTCCCTGTCCGAAACTCGTATGGGGGATTTATGAAATTTGGGGTGGGCTTATAGTAGTCATTGTAGAAAGTCATTAAAAACTGCACTTTTAGAAGCAGCTACTTCACTCAGTTCAATGTTTTTGTATAGTGGTTTTTGCAATAAATATTTCAAAGCACTTTAACAAATAACAGTGCCTTACAAACCCTCCAGTAAACAAGTAATAGGCCTATGTCATATAGTGTATATGTGTACATTATATATGTATGTGTGTGCTGGTACAGTGTGTTTTATTTATAACTACTTTTTTTTAGTTTGTTAAACTAAAGTTAAAGCTTTTTAATGAAAAAAGTGTTGCTGTATTATGTGTGCTGCTCTATTTACCCACAGAGAAAGAGAGAGAAAGCACTGATTTACTTAGGCTTTGCCGGAAGGTCTTGGATTTATTGGTGCAAAACTTGTGGGAAAGAAAAAGTGTGTTCGCAATACTCATAATCCCATGCAAAATTTTGGGTCCTTGTATATAGTATTTAGAAAAAATACAGCTCTAATTAGGTGTTAAAAGTATACTACTTGCTATTTAATTAAATGTCAAGGAAGAAAACTTTATTTTGTGACAAAGTTAAGTGAGGTCAACCTCGACAATAGGGTTGTGTTCGGGGCAGCATTTCGGGGGCATCTGGAAAAGCCTGAGAGTACCCCGGTATGTACCAGGGGTGGTGTATCAAATTTTTTTGGTTCATTTTTAAATGTTGTTACACCCCTAGTTAACATTCCTTATCTTTATGTACAAATGTTAGCATCATGTTAAAATCATACTAGATATATTAAATACTATACATGTTAAAACTTTAACAACAAACTAAAACATGTTAACCTTGTTACCATCTGTTACAGAGGCTTCTCCCGTACAATGATCCAGCAATCTTGCAGCTTTCAACAGAGCTATCTGTTCAAGCGTCACAACTAGCCATACAACAGCATCAATTAACAAGATTAACCATGCTAACCGAGGAGCTTGTCAAATCTTTACAGGGACTGCGACTAACAACCGCAGAGGCAACAACTACCCCACAGTCAGCTGTCAGCCCAGTCACCTCTGCCACCATGTCCCTTGTCAATCCTCGACTAGCTTTCCCCGAGAAATTCGACGGGAATCCCTCTCGATGCAAACGTTTTCTGTTACAATGTTTTCTTTTTGTTAACCAACAATCTGCTTTGTATCCCACAGAAACTAGCCGCATAGCGTTCGTTTGCTCTCTCCTCTTTGGCAAGGCACTAGACTGGGCAACCGCGGTGTGTAGAATGGATAACACTCTCTTCCCCACCATAGATTCATTTCTACGCCACTTTTGCGAGGTCTTTGAACACCCAGCTGAAGGGAGAAACCCAGGAGAGCAATTGTTAACGCTAAATCAAGGTAAACAATCCGCTGCTGAATATGCTCTAAATTTTCCTACTCTTGCAGCCCGAACCGATTGGGTCGAGGACACACTTAAACCCATAGAGTATGCGGATCTAACGGAGGCTTTCAGTAAAAAGAGAGCGTGACAGCTTCCACCTCACCACACCTAGACTGTACTATCGAACTCATGCCTGGTACAACTCCTCCCAAGGGAAGAATCTTTCAGCTCTCACAACTGAATCCGAGGCAATGAAAGCATATATCAAAGAGGAACTATCTAGGGGATTTATCAGACCCTCCAACTCTCCTGCCTCAGCAGGGTTCTTCTTCGTTAAAAAGATGGTGGGCTCCACCCTTGCATTGACTACCGTGGTTTGAATGAGATCACAGTGAGGTTCCGTTACCCTTTGTCCCTAGTTCCCTCTCCTTTAGAATAACTCCATCAAGTAACGTACTATACAAAGTTGGATCTTCGTAATGGATCTTCCTATAATCTGATTCGCATTCGGGAGGGAGATAAGTGGAAATCCGGATTTTCTACGTCCAGTGGCCACTATGAGTACCTGGTAATGCCCTTTGACCTAGCTAACAGTCCCTCCATCTTTCAGGCCTTCATGAATAATGTATTTCGTGACATGTTAGACAAATGGGTTATCGTATACATATAGACAACATTTTGATCTATTCCAATTCCTATCAAGAACACATTTCCCATGTCAGGTCTGTACTGAAACGTCTTATCACAAGACCAGCACCTCATTTTTGGGATACATCATTAGTCAAGAAGGTCCAAGCCATAACCGAATGGCCACAACCCCGCACAGTGAAAGAATTACAAATATTTCTTGGGTTTGCCAATTTCTACCGACGTTTCACTCTGGGTTTCAGCTCCATAGCAGCTCACTTCACAAACCAAACGTCAAACAGCTAGACTCACCTGGACACCTGAGGCACTACAAGCCTTCCAAACTCTTAAAACAAGTTTTACTTCCACCACAATACTCAAACACCCGGACCCAGAGTGTCCATTTATTGTTTAAGTGGAATACTGGAGTAGGGGCTGTGCTATCACAACGCCATGGTTCTCCCGCCAAGATGTTTCCCTATGCGACTTTTCCAAGAAACTATCCTCTGTTGAGAGAATTTATAATGTTGGAAATTGTGAGTTACTACCATGAAGTTAGCACTGTAGGAATGGAGGCATTGGCTCTAGGGTGCCTCTCACCCCTTCACAGTATTAACTGACCACAGAAACCTCAAGTATCTCCGCTCTGCCAAGAGGTTGAATCCCAGACAAGCACGTTGGGCCTTATTCTTCACATGATTTAATTTCAAATCACATATCGTCCAGGGTCTAAGAAACCCAAGGCCGACGCTCCGTCTCGCCAGACTGAAGAACTTCCACAACCTACCATTCCAGAGAATATCATCCAGAGAGTCTCCTAATTGCCCAGATTCAATGGGACATCGTTACCTAAATAAACCATTTCAATAATCGTGAACCACCACCAGTCCCAATGACTGCATATTCATTCCTGCTCCGTTAAGGAAACGTCTACTCACCCAGGTTCACAAATCAGTCAGTTCAGGTCACCCTGGCATCACGGCAACCATTCAGCTAATCTGAAATCGATTCTGGTGGCCCACACTCTCTCACGACACCATTCAATATGTCCACAACTGTTCTACCTGCCAGCCCACAAAGAACCCCAGACAACTTCCCGCAAGCCTGCTTCAACCACTCCCTACTCCAGAGACCCTGGTCACATATCGCAATAGATTTTATCACCGACCTTTCCAGTTCTCAAGGCCACACACTACAATCCTCATAATAGTCAATCGCTTCTTCAAGGCCTGTAGATTAATTCCTCTCCCAAAGCTCCCAACCTCCTTTAAGCCAAACTTTTGTGTAACAATATTTTTAGAATTTATGGCTTGCTCGAGGATATTGTATCTGACCGAGGTCCCCACAGGTATGTTGGTCCTTTCCAAATTGTTAGACAGATCACTCCTGTTTCATTTCACTTGAACTTACCCTAATTATCATATCTATCCCACATTCCATGTATCACTCCTGAAACCCGCTGGTGGTCCAGTTGGAGAGGTGGAGCGGGAGCCCAGGGAACAACCTCCCCCAATCACGGTCAACGGAAAGGAGGCATACAGAGTTTGAGAACTCCTTGACTATTGACTGGGAGGGGTACGGTCTGGAGGAACAATCCTGGGTCAACGCTGGAGACATTCTGACCCCAGGAGCCGTTCGCAGAGGGGGTAGCATGCTGTTATGGAAGCAGCTCCCATACCGCCTTCTCCGAACCACCAGAGGTACCCCTCGCCCGAATACTGAGTGTATTTCCGAACTACATTTCCCTTGACCACATGCTTGGGATTGATTACATCTGTTCCCAACAGACTCATCATTTCTGAGCGTTTTCCCTGTACCCGTTTACCTGTGTGCTGACTTTGGATTGTTTACTGGATTTGGATCATTTGCTGCCTGCCCTTACCTTTTGCTCTGTTATTGGATTGTGTATGTTTGCTGCCTGCCTTGACCCATGCTTGTCTATTGTTTCTGTCCTGCCTAGTCCTTATTGTATCTGTTTGCTGGTATCGACCTCGCCTGTCTGACCATTCTTAATAAAACTTCTGCACATGGATCCCAACCTGCCCTGCACTGTGATTGGACAGCTAAGTAAAAAGTGACACTGACGAGGCTAGCGTTTTATCCAAAGTGAAACATTTTTCAAGTGTGCTGGTGACTGGAAAAAAATTTGAAGCACTCAGCACCTAAACACACAGCACCTCGTCAGCCACTGATGCTTCCTTTGCTAACAATTAAAAAATTCTTTGGTATACACACACCCTTATTCTGGGAAAACTTATGTCCTTCATTTAAACTTAACATGCTTAATGACTGTGCGGAACTTTTGGTACTACGAAAAGCTTTTGGTAAGCCTTTGTTTTGTATTCAGTGTTGTGTTCAGTACAACAGTTTTAAGAACAATACATATTTAACAGTACAATATTTAGGTCAGTCAAAACACTACTTACCAGCCGTCGCTGTCAGCAGCATTGATATTGACTCCAAACTGCACAAGGAATTTAACAATCTCTGTATGACCTGCACATACTGCATTATGTAGTGCTGTGATCCCCTCATCGTTTGGCTGACTCGGATCCTCAACCTGTTTCAAAAATGAGACACTCATATACAAACTTTACCATCGTATTACTGAACATTAGGTGCATGATGACAACATAAAACTGTAGAATATTCTTGAATTTCCAGAAACTGATGTAAAATTACTGAATACTAAAATCTTAAAACTTAATCTTAATAAAGTCTTAAAATCCATCTTCATTAATCTGTAATCCTTATAATCGTCAACTGTAGTTGCATACATGTACTTGCAAACACACATGCACAAAGTTTCACATACACACAAACACCTCTCAAAGATTAGAATAATGGACAGTAACTTTCCTCATATATAACCCTCTGCACCAGATCAAACTCTCCCTCCAGTGATGAGTCCAGTAGCAGTGCAAGAGGATTGAATCGTACTCGCATGTCATGGTCAATCCGTTCAGATTCGGCTTTACGTAGGTTTGTCCTTTTACCCTGCACAGAAAAATAGTCACCATCATCAGATCCATAATCAGCACACAGACAACAGATCACTGTTGAAAAGAAAATAAATCCTTTCCACAAACACTAGAACAAAAGACTTGGGCTAGAAGCTGAAGTTTTGACCTAAAACTGCTCCTCTGATTCACTGTAGTTTCAGAGTTGTTCATTGTACATGAATGTGTATCTCTTGTGACATGTATAGTGTCTATAGTAAGATTTAAAAACAAAATAATGACAATTCGTATTAATTTTATTTACGTTTTCCAGTATGGCAACTCCGTATAAATTAGACATGTCTATAATACTGTATAATAGTGTGTACTTGCTTGATTCTGTCATTTAACTATAGTAACTACAAAATCCTCATTTCTATAAAAAAATCATGTACCCAATTGTATGGGCCTGTTTCTATATATACTCACAGTCTTTACTTCACTTAACCCTTTGGCCAAATACCAGAAACACATCCCATAAGTTGTCAAGAAACAAAACTGCAAATGTGGGTATTAGATATGATAATATGCTATTCCGAATGAAGGCGAAGCCTGTTGTAGACAGGCCTTTGTGAGGCACTTACAGGGGGCAAGGGAACCTGACCAGTGACCTCCGGTGGATTTATGCTGAAGGTGTCCTCTAAAGTATCCTGCTCAGCACCAGTGGGATACGGGGGTGGAGGGTATGGAGGAAATTCCTCCAGGAAGCTTTCTGGTAGGGGTGGAGGAGGGGGGCTGTGAGGCTGGGGAGGGGGTGAAGGTGATGCTGAAATGTCTGGCTGTGGAGGTGGTGAAGGAAGCATGTCCTCTATTTTGGTTTCTAGTGTAGCCATAGACTCCAAAAGCTCTTGAAGTGGCTCATTTGACCTCTCCAGTGAAACTTCTTCTGATCTATGAGATCCTGTTGCAGTTTCTTTCTCCTCTTCTCCAGGTGAAATCACTGTGGTCTCCATAGCAGCCAGAGTGGTCTTCTGGTACAAGAGCTTCTGGATATTAGGGCCACCTGGGCCCTCAGGCTCTGTGATAGAGCTACGTTTCTTGAGGGGTCTTGGCGCATTGCAGAGTTTCTTCCTGAGAGCCTCCAAGTCAATATCACTTTGGTGGCGGTAGGGATTTGAGATGAAGGGCAGCAGTTTGGTGGGACTTAGAGGTCTAGGAATTCTTTCCGTTTCATGGTTCTCTGAAGCAGAAACTCCAGTATTCTGGTCTGTCTCTGTTCCCGGGCCACTGAGGACATTTAGGTATGGGTTGTCAGGGTGTTGGTCTTGAGGCTGCTGGCCTGAAGAGATAACTGGCTTTCCATAAACTGCAGAGACATTAAGAAAAAAGCTGCCATTAAAAAAAATAGCATCTTACTGTAATCTTTACCTTTCCTGTAATATTGTGATTGCATTGAAGTTATTGTTGACAAAAATATAATTACTTGCAATACATAAAGTTTAGGTAAACTGTCATTAAACCTTCTATGTAAATTATGTCTCACCACTGATAAAGTTGCTGCAATTCTGTGCTCGGCCCAACGCTCCCTGCACTGTCTGTTGCTGTGTTTTGCTGGCTGTGGAGAGTTGTGTATACATTGAGTAGATGGAGCTGGCGGTAAGTGTTTGGGGTTTGTGTAGGATTTGCCCATCCGTGTCTTTTGTTCCAGGAGGGTCAAGGCTGAAAGGGTACACTGTGGCAGCCGGAGCCTCTGGTTTGGAAGGAAGGGGTAAAGTGTTCCCTTGAGGAATGCCATAAGTTAGTTTTCCAGTGTGCATTTGCTGAGGAGGTGACGTACCTCTCCCAGGGTAGGTACCAGACAGATTGACCTGTTTGGGTTTACTCGGTACTGGAGGTGGAACCTTAACCGTGTTCTTGACACCGCTCTGACCATAAGGAGACATAACTTGTCATTTAGGTTTTTTATGCCAATCTGGGTATTCAAATGATTCACTTAATATGAATGCAAGATATTTTCATTGCACTAAATAGTAAAAATCTAGAAACAATATAGCTAATTCATACTCAATCTGTGCACCTGAGCATGTACTTTAAATGGCTAGTTCACCAAAAAATTAAAATGCAGTCTTTATTTATTTGCCCTCGTGTCCTGTGGCGTTCTTTGTGGCTTTCTCTTTTCTTTCAAACCAAAACTAAGAATATTAGTGCTGGGACTCCCCCTTACAATGGCAGCGCATCCTAATGCACTGTGGTCTATTATCGTTTACATAAACCAAACCTATACCAATTCAGTAAGAGGAATTGACTGTTATGACAAAATATTGACATCAGCTTTTGTCTCACTGTTATTTAAATTAAGTCAGTCAAACTTTAATGAACTTTTCAATTTTTACTGTAATCTCTAAAACAAAAATAATGCAGGACTAATTTGTCTGTTATGTATCTGCTATACATTCTGATATGTTAAACATGACAAATTCAGATATGGGTGTACATTTTAAAGTATGACTCTACCTGGGCATCTTTTACAAGGTCTTCACTGCTCTGGTTCTTACGCAAAGAGGCTGAGAGTGGCTCTTTGGACTCAAACATAGAGACTGGACGCACTCTGCGATCCTGTTTTAGCGCACTTATGTCACCTGGACCAAAAAAAATATCCATTTAAATTCACAGTATATTGCTGTCAAAAGGGTTTGGGTCTGTTTCGGTAATTTAGGTGATTTAGCCATGCCATTCCCCAATGTATTTTATTCCCTAACTCCCAAATACATATTAGTCTACATATTACCAAAACAACTTTTGGTATCTCACAGCTGTACACCAGACACACAAATGTTTTTAATAAATTGTTGTTAGCTATACTTTTACAAAAGAAATATTTCCAATCAATGATTTAGCAGACTGTCGTCAACAAAATGGGCTGTTTTGTTTATGCTCTTTAAGCTGCTTTTTTAGTATGCTTTGTATGAATTGTACCGTATGGTTGTTGCCTTGTGATACACTCCTGTTTCTTTCATTTTCTAGCACCTCAGATGAGCTATTAGCATTTAAAGTCACTAGTTTACCTTTATGTTGTTCCAAACCTTTACAACTTTTAACTTGGAACCCATTACATGGCTTAAAATCTACACAGATTTTAAAAAACAAGGCATTATAGACTGGCCGAATTAAGTGGTTACAGAGAAAAACTGGGCATGATACACTGAAGGACTAAGTTTCACTATATGATTAGCTTGACCAGAAGAATTCATGATAATGTTATTGTGATAATTTATTATTTTTTTATTAAATAAGTATATAAAGTATTTAAAATTAAGTATATAAAAGTAAATAATAATAAATAACTAAATAAATAACACTTAGTTAAATTCATGTTTCATATTTACTGCTGTTCTGTAAACATTCTGTAAACATTTACTGTTGTCACACATGGAGGTGAATCATTCATTGCAGGTAACATTAGGACAGCAAAGGCACACAACACTCATTTAACACATTAAAACAACTTAAATGTGTGCAGAATTAAATTTGAAAAGTTTCAATGATGTCAGTAATGTTTTGTGATAATTTGAACGCCTTGTCCTGATCTGGGGCTTTTTAAACTTTTTTTAGAATTAATAACACTAACTCATTGAATTGACAATCCTACTATAAAGGTTAGGTTATCTAGTGAGTGTACTTATCTATTAAGTGTACCTGTAACTGCAGGATTGCTCCCATCCCTATGTGGTATAGTTAGTGTACCTTCTGGGCAAGTGGGTTTAATCAACAGGTCCTGTTTAACTGTGCCCCTGGACATCACAGAACATTGGATATAAGGACCAACTGCAGCCACACGAGAGAGTCCTGATTGTTGTGGCATCTGGGTATCTGAAGTCACCTGCTAAAAAAAAAAAACAGAAAATGTAGTGTTACTGCGATCAAAGCCTGCTGGCTGTAAAGTTAGATTTTTTTTAAGGGTCTTGTATTTTTGGGGAGTCACAACTTCAATCTTGATATGTCTGATACTGTATGTCTATTGTGATTAACAGACATAACACTACCAACTGGCAACAGGAAGTGTGTCACTTTTAAACTTAAAAACTAAAATGAGCAACTTACATTTAGTCAAGTCACTTCAGACTCATAGAGAATAACGTAGAGACACGGCTGCCCTAAAAGGATCTGTGATATCTTAAATATTGTTGACACAATGTGTGACATATGATGACAAAAGTGGCTATTGTGAGTCAGTCATACCCCCACCAACTGGCAAAAGGAAATATGTCCTTTAAAACAGCATTTAAAGAGCGTTTTTAAATGTACCTTGAAGTACAATTTACCATTTATAAATATAATACCATTTATAAATATTAATACTGATGACTGGATAGTTTCGTAAGTTTAACAGCCACAACCTAAAGAAAAGCACATGGAAAGATT
This sequence comes from Ambastaia sidthimunki, assembly GCA_036877625.1. Lineage (NCBI taxonomy): Eukaryota > Metazoa > Chordata > Actinopteri > Cypriniformes > Botiidae > Ambastaia > Ambastaia sidthimunki. The sequence continues at coordinate 11,048 of JAZGTK010007781.1, forward strand.
TCTATTGACATAATAAAAACATGTAATTTGAAACACAGAACATTAGAACACAAAATAACCAAGACCTTTCTTTATTAAATTTTTTAAAACTTTTATACAGGCTATGTGACGGTATCACATTTTCATGCTGCGATTAATTGATTAAGGTTTTATCATGGTATACAGTATTATCACGGTATTCATTTGAATGGAAAAAACATGTTAAAAAATAAACCAAATTCAGTGTTTTCCTTCTAGAAACAACTTTATTTTAAATTTCCAACCAATTCCTGGTATCTCTTCAGGTCTGCCATGTTTCAGACCTCCAGATTAAAGTGCAAAAATGTGAGCATGTTCACTTTTTCTGGCTTGAGCTTTGCACGATGAGGTGAAAGGATGTGTCCACTGGCACTAAATATCCTCTCAGAAGGAACACTTGTAGCAGGAATGCAGAGGAACTTTTGAGCAACTGTAGCAAGATAAGGAAGCTCGTCAGCATGCAAACTCTACCACAGCAATGGATCTGCCTCTGATTTTATTAGTGGCCCAGAAAGATACACTTAACCTCTGCTTCAATCTTTGACTTCAGGCTCAGGGTGCTGCTGTTTTCACCCTCCTCAGCTCTCTGTTGCTTTGTGGAGGTGATTTTGTTCAGCAGAGTGGCCAAGTTTTGACGCTGTTTTTCAGAGGTGGGGATAGGGGAGGTTGTACTGGTTTGCTCTGTCTGGGCAGCTCCCTCACTCAGTGTTGTCATCTCTGTTAGTTTTAAGGCTTCCTCAATGTAGAAGTTGACTGTGGCTTCAAGGTCATTATAAAAGCTGCCCTTAAACCACATCAACAAAGCTTGTCAAGTCCATCACCTTCTTTGCATCAACCGTGTACCTGGACTCAAAATCTAACTTCATTAATCTTTTCAGGTCTTTGGTAAGGGCACTGTCTTCATTTTTTACCTCAAGAATGTCTGTGATGATGTGACTTAGCACCAGCCTTAGGGCTGACAGGCTTACTCTGCTCTCTGAGGCCAAAGCATCAGTGAAAGCACTGAGTGGTTCAAGGATTTTTAAGACTTGCTCAATGACTGCAATATCTGCATCCTTTGGCATCAAATGCTATGCCCCTCTCTCAGTTGCCAGTACAGCACAGACTGCCTGCTGTTGTTCAATAAACCTCTGCAGCATTTTCTGAGTCGATACCCATCTAGTGACTACATCATGGATGAGCGACCTCTGAGGGATGTTTAAGGCTTCTTGTTTATTCCTGAGCTCTTTTCTCTTCCAGCTTCTTGAAAATCCCTGCACCAAATGTTGACAAGCTCGGACAGCTGTGACCACCCTCTGATTTTTCAAACTTTAGGCCAGATTCAGGTTGTGGCCAAAACATCCAAACCACTGGCTGGGGAAGGTGGTCTCACCCTCGAATGCCTTTTTCATGTTGGTAACATTATCAGTTGTAACACTGACAAAACACTCTTTGTTGATACCCCACTGTTGCAACATGTTATCAAAAATTCCCTGATATTGTCAGCAGTGTGGTCTTCAGGAAAGAACTGTCCAGGCAATTTGATTGAAATTTCCAATCTAAGAGGTAGTGGACGGTGAAGCTGATACATGGATGACCACTTCCTCCACTGCTGGTCCATAGGTCAGTGGTTGCTGCATACCATTTTCCCTGGGCTATACACTTGCCAACTTCCTCTTTTAGACTGTTGTACATTCTGGGTAATTCTGTTTTTGAGAAAACGTCTCTGAGGGAACTTTGTAAAGTGGAACTGTAGTCTTCATCAGTTTCTGCTACTGTGTGAATTGGTATCATGTCCTTAGCAATATAATATGCTATGGCATGATTGATTTCTTTATCCGATGAGATGAGGGTCCATATGAAGCCTGACGCTGGAATGCCTATTTGACTGTTGGCTGAACGATGGCTTCAGCTGAAGATGAACCAGCACTGCTAGATGCATGGCTACTCTGTAAAATAGAGAGGAAAAATATAACTCCATACCTCTAAAAACGTACAAAGATGCTGTTCAGACATGCAAAATAATGCTGAAATTGAAAATCTTATTTTTTGTTTGATTAGATATGATTTTTTCAAATAAATATTCTTTCATTTCTATAACAGTAATGGAATAATACATGATGAGCTAAAGTTTCCCACTTTACTTGCATGCTGTCTTGCAGTACAATAGTATAATCAACTATTTAGATATATAGCCAAATATACAAATAACATCTAGATACTTAAATGAGCATTACTGGCTACCTAACTCAATGGCAATGGCTAACTAGCTAAATGGCAAATGGAAATAACAGTTCACATAATTTTAGCATCCTGTCCTTCATCTACTTGTTTTTATTTGGTGTTCAAGTTTAACACGGAAATGAGAAGTAAACTTACCTTTATCTCCCCGAATGAACATGTTTTACGTGTTCCAGTGTTTTGCTGCCACTTTCCGTCCACAACAGGAAACCGTCTTCGACCAGCAGTCCCTCTGCATTTGAGCAGGGGTTGGCTTTTAAAAACATTTTAAACTCATTTTACATCAGAGTTTCACAACAGTGTCAGGACCCACTCATTGTTGTAATCATACTTTAGATTTAATACTAACTTTGGATAAAACGCACATTTTAAGACAAGGAGATGACGATTTACCCGCGCTTCGTTGCGGCTGTGTTGAGTTGGCAGGCGTGCTCTATCTGGTCACGCTATAAAGAGCAAAACAGCATTCAATGTTTGAATTTGGGGATTAAAATAATATAATTTGGAAGCCAATACTATCTTCACAAGCAGCTCATTATGACTCAGAATATTAGATCGTGTCACACAGTCTTCAGCGCATCACAGGTGACGGACAGCATGCCGATGTGCTGCAGGGCTCAGTGACAGTCAGAGATTTTTATGGAATTACATTCTAAAATAAAGACAGACAGTTTGAACCAGTGATTTCTTTTTTCGTGTCTGTTGATGCATTTCATAATTGGATCTGAGATGAAGCAAATACGAAGGGAATTTCTCGTATTATAAAAGTTAAACTTGCAGGAATGGTTTAAATTATGCACAATCCCGCACCAAAATCCAAGCCCTGCTATCGTATATGGGACATCTGAGTATTTACTTGTTCAGGTATTTTAAGTGAAAGAAAGAGATAAAGGAAAATTTCACGTTCGCTGTTTTTTAAAAGCAATAAATGCATTATTTCCAAAGTCAATGAGTAATCGTGTTACATAATTGTAATTTCGATATTGACCAAAATAATCATGATTTGTTTTTTCCATAATTGAGCAGCCCTATTAACACCTTAGACAAAGTTGCTCCCCTACGCTTGAATAAGATAAAGAACAGCAGCTCAACGCCGAAGGTATAACAGGCATACCCGTAACCTAAAACGAGCAGCCTGAAAAATGAAGTGAAATTGGAAACAAACAAAAGTTTAGGTATTTTGTATAGCATGGAAGGAGAGTATTTCAAACTACAGTTGGGCCTTAAAACGCTCCACATCTGCCTACTTTAAAAATCCGAAAATAAACAACCCAGATATTTATTTAATACAGTGGCTAAATAACCAAAATAAAGCATCAACTGCTTCAGACAGTTTGTAATAATTTTGCGAATTTCTTTAGGAATAAAATGGATACTGTCAAACTGTGCATCATAATTTGCCCGAGGAACAACTCATTCTCTAGTATAAGGATGAACTGTTAAAAATAATTAAATAATCTAAATCAACAAGTATACTGAATCTTATACATACTGAATCCAATCCTATACATTACATCTCAAATTTACCTTCTATTTTAAAAATACTTGAAAAAGTAGTGTCTTCACAGGTATGATCTTTCTTGGAATGAAACAATTTTTCAGTCAGAATTCTGACCATATCATAGTACAGAGACTGCTCTCGTCAGAGTGACAAAAAATTTGCTTTCATCAGCTTATTGTGGCTGCATCTGGTTGAGTTCATTTTCACCATTTTGCTGATAATACTCAGCTGTACATCTCTTCTAGGCCCAATGAGATGAATAACTTCACCAAACTAACAGAATGTATAGTCAATATCAAAACTTGGATGACCAGCAACTTTCTACTACTAAATGCAGACAAAACAGAAGTTTTAATTATTGGACCAAAATCTTCCACACAGAACAACCTAGAATACCATCTTGCTCTTATATGGAGTCCTTTTCGATATCAGTATGTCCCTTGGAAAACCACATTGCCAATATTTGTAAAACTGCATTTTTTTTACCTTAAAAATATATCAAAACTACAACACATGCTCTTGGTGTCAAACGTGGAAAAGTGAATTCATGCAATCATCACATCAAGACTTGATTATTGCAATGCCTTACTTGGTGCCTGCTGTATAAGTATAATTAAAAAAGCAAAATGCAGCAGCCAGAGTCCTTATGAGAACTAACAATTATGACCACATTAGCCCAGTTTTGTCAACACTGCACTAGCTGCCTATCAAATATTGTATAAACTTTAAAATTCACCTATAACGCCCTGAATTGTTTAGCTCCCCAGTACCTGAAGTGACCACTTATCTTTTTACAGTCCTTAACGTTCACTGCAATCAGAAAATTCTGGCCAGTTGATGGTACCCAGAATTTCAAGCACAGTGGTAGCTCCTTTTTATATTTGGTGCCCAAACTTGGAACAGTCTACCCAGTGTGGTCCGGGCGGCAGATACACTGTCAGTTTTAATCTACTTTGAAGACTCACCTTTTTAATTTAGCCTACACATAGTCCTATGGATTTATCACTTAAAGTTGTAAGGCTGCATTAAATAAGTAAACCGGAACCAGGGACACTCCCGATGTCCTGAACAGATGTGCTGGCACTTACTAAGTCATTGGAGTGTTCCTGTAGCTCAAATGGTAGAGCATTGCGTTAGCAGCGCAAAGGTTGTGGGTTTGATCCCAGGGAATGCAAGTACTGATAAAAATTTATACCTTGTATGTATATCTTGAATTCACTGTAAGTCGCTTTGGATAAAAGTCTGCCAAATGAATAAGTGTAAATGTAATGCAAGTCTGCCTGTCTTTCATTTCGCCAGGGTCCTGTAGTCAGCTGGATCCAGACTTTGTTCGGACCAGATGGTGGGGAGACAAGATAGGATGACCCTGAGACAGATCGGTGGGAATATGAGGGACTAATTTCCTATTACTAAACCAAGATGTGTTGCAAGCTGCGAGCAAACTTTGCAGTTTTTGTATGTTTTGTATGTATTTGTGGTTATTTTGTTGTTTTATGTGTTGGATGTTGTTAGTATAACTGTCTTCGATAGATGCTTTTAAACATCGGTTCCTTTGTCCCGCAACGCAAACCGGACTTTGAAAGGGGGAAAAGAGCCGGCGTCCTTGTCAGACTCAGACACCGCCCGACACCAGGCACTCAAGACACCCAGAGGCGGCATTTGTTACGGCGGACTTTAACAAAGCCAACTTCAGAACAATAGCTCCAAAATACTTCCAACACATCATCATCAATACGCGTGGTGATCATGCACTGGACCACTGCTACTCTCCTTTCCGGGACGCATACAAATCCCTCCCCCTTCTCCTTTTGGCAAACCGGATCACTCTTCCGTGATGCTCCTGCCTGCTTACAGGCAGAAACTGAAACGGGAAGCACCCGCCCTCAGGACAATCCAGTGCTGGTTGGACCAATCGGACGCTATACTACAGGACTGTTTTGATCACGTGGACTGGGACATGTTCCCGGCAGCATCTGATGACGACATAGAGGCATACTCAGACAAGGTAACGTGTTTCATCAGGAAGTGTATAGAAGATGGAGTGCCGACAAAAACAATCTGCATCTACCCCAACCAAAAAACGTGAATTAACAGCGATGTTCGAGCAGCCTTGTCAGCGCGAACATCTGCTTTTAAATCCGGAAACCCTGACGATCGCAAACAAGCCAGTTACGATTTTAGGAAATCCATCAAAACTGCAAAACGACAATATAAAAACAAAGTTGAAGAACAATTTAACAACGATAACACAAGAGGCATGTGGCAAAGTGTCAACAACATAGATTTTAGAGGGAATAAACCAGCTACTGTGAACATTGCCGCCTCTCTACCGGACAAGCTTAATCATTTTTATGCTCGCTTCGAGGGTCACAACACCACCTACACAGGGAGCGCTCCCGCGGTTCCTGCAGAAGAGACGAGCGCACTCTCCGTCTCTGTCGCGGATGTAACCCCATCCTTCCCGACGGGTGAATATCCGCAAAGCTGCGGGTCCTGATGGCATCCCAGGCCGTGTGCTCCGAGCATACCCATCCCAACTAGCTTCTTTACGGACATTTACAACCTCTCCTTCTCTCTGTCTGTTGTTTCCTCATGCTTTAAAAAAAAATCCACCATTGTGCCCATACCAAAGAAAAACAAAATCACATGCTTGAATGACTGGAGGCCTGTTGCTCTGACACCCATCTTCAGCAAGTGTTTTGAGAGACTAATCAGAGACCACATCTGCTCTGTGCTGCCTGCCTCTCTGAATCCGCTCCAATTTGCTTAGAGTAGCAACCGTTCCACAGATGATGCTATTGCCTTCACCCTACACATTGCTGTCTCCCACCTGGAAAATAAAAACACCTATGTGAGAATGCTGTCTGTGGACTACAGCTCAGCATTTAATACTATAGTGCCTGCCACACTTGTCGCAAAGCTCCAGACTCTGGGACTACACAGATCTCTGTGCAGCTGGATCCTGGACTTCCTGACAGGCAGAAGTTAGGTGGTAGGAATGGGCAAAAATACTACAGACAACGATGAGACGGCCTACAGAGAGGAGGTGAGCACCCTGACTACATGGTGTCAGGAGAACCACCTCTCACTTAACATCGACAAGACCAAGGAGCTGGTGGTGGATTTCAGGAGACAGAGCAGAGAACACACACCCATCACGATCGACAAGACACTTGTGGAGCGGGTAAACAGCTTTAAGTTCCTCAGCGTTCACATCAGTGAGGATCTCACATGGTCCGCTCACACAGATGCTGTGCTGAAGAAGACGCACCAACGCCTCTTCTTCCTGAGGCAGCGGAGGAAGTTTGGAATGGGCCCCAGCATCCTCAGAAAATTCTACACATACACTATGGAGAGCATCCTGACTGGCTGCATCACCGCCTGGTTCGGAAACGGCACTGCTGGCAACCGCAAAGCTCTGCAAAGGGTTGTTCGAACTGCCCGCCACATTGTTGGAGGTGAGCTTCCCTCCCTCCAGGACATCTATGAAGAAAGAAAGCCCGGAGGATCATCAGTGACTCCAGCCACCCGTCCCATAGACTGTCTCTGCTGCCCTCAGGTAGACGTTTCCGCAGCATCTGATCCCGCACCAGCCGACTGAGGGATAGCTTTTTCCCTCAGGCTATCAGGTTAATGAACAATCAGAACTAATACATCCCACAGCATACTCCCACTACATGGCATGCCATGCACAGCACCTTAACTATGTCTATGTATAATCTGCTACACCTTCGTATTGCTGACAACACACAAGTGAGTGGGCTATATAAACCACCTGTGGCAACAAACTCTTCCTCTATGTGCACACTGTACACTTCCATAGCACTCCCTGCTACAAGAACTGTAGGTCAAACTAAAGGTTTTCTGAAACCTGATTTATATATAACCTGATATATATATATATATACACACACACACACACACACACAGTGCTCAGCATAAATGAGTACACCCCACTACATTTGTCAGAAAACCTTTAGTTTGACCTTTCAGAATCAACATTTTCTATGAGATACTGCACACACAAAAAAGTGATTTTCCTAACAAATTCATTCAAGCCCATGTTGCAAAAATGAGTACACCCCAATTATAGTCTTAGGAGAAAAGCCACACTTTAAGACTACAAAATTCTAATTAACAGGCATTCAACCACAGGTGAGTCTAATGATTCATTTAAGAGGTGTCCAGCAGACAGGTGACTATAAAAGGGCATTAC
>JAZGTK010007782.1:0-14280 GCA_036877625.1 Ambastaia sidthimunki
TTTTTTTTACTTAATGGAAATGTTAGAAAAACATTCTTACAGCCTAAAATTGTTAGTTGCCACCACACACTTTTTGGGAATGCATACAATAATATGATATAAGTAGAATGAGCCAATAATATTTTGATAAGTTTTGATTTTTCCCTACAGACAAAATGAAGCTAAATACATGGTTTAATGGTTTAAATCCTCTAAAAGTCACATGATGTTGTTTTGTTTTTGTTTTGTCTGTGTGAAAAATAAGATGGATTTGGACACACGAGGTAATAAAAAAAAAATGAGTTTTCATTTATGGATCAACGATTCCTTTAATAAGCTCAATACATTACAAGGTTATCAGAGACGCCGGTTCTCCAAATAAACACTGTGTTTATTTCTTTTCCGTAATTGTGCAAGGCAGCAAACACTGTGCGTTACACGATGCTCATCTGTTATTAGCAGGTGATGGTAAATGAACATCGTTTATGCGGGATGATTGACGGTAGGATGCGGGAATGAATTGGGAATAATTGGAAACTTCAATACCCACAATCCCTGTGGACCGCACGCCTCCCTACACGCCGCCCACAGCCAATCAACGGCCGTCAACCGCACGATTGGTCCTTTGCACGTCTGATGTCAGGCGCCAACGTGGGTCCTCGACGATTGTATTGGCACACTGGATAGTCGTTGTATCCAATCAGAGAAAGGCTGGAGAGCGCTCGACTGCCGCGGGCTTTTAAGGTGGTTTGGCGAAACTGAGGTAAGTTTTATCGCGGCAATATTCCTTGTGTTAATATTAATTTAACGTGTTTTATGTGGGAAAATACGAAGGAATAATCAGTAGAAATGGAATTACAAAAGATCTGTCGGTAGTTTTGCGTTTTTAACCTCTTTTACAGCGTCATTTTTGGTAAACAAGCCACTATTCAATGTGTCAATGTCATTGTCAGGTGCAGTTTCTAAAATATAACATATTATCAATAAATATCAATAACAATAACATCCTTGATATAAAAATCATAAGTTTAAGATAATATTTATGTATAGAAAGTGACTTTTTAACCAGTAGCTTTTTGCAGTTCCCTCAGCTTTATTAAATAGCCTATTTTTAAAGTACAAATATGCCATGCAGTCTTTCAATGAATGAGTTCATATATACAAGAATCAGAAAAATGTTGTTTAAAATAGTTAGCAAGAGACTGCCTGACATATCAACTCAACTACCCACTTCATAATCATCTTCCTGCAATGTGAATGAATGTGGCTCACTGAACTGAAGTTATTATATTTGAATGTGTTTCAGGTACACATCTTATATGTATGTCAAACCCATGGAAGTCACACCATGCTTATTTTTAGGGCACAGATATTTCCCAGGTTAGCTGATGCATAAACTGATGGTTTCTTTTTACCTAAAGGTAAGATTTTTCTATGTAAATTTGTTTTTTTTTAACCAGCCTCCAAGACATTTTGTTGCTTCATATTTTCATTCATATTATTTCCAGTGTTTTTAAAGCTGTATGACTATTTACTTTATTGTGTTCCAGCTTTACTCTCCACATTTTGACCCGCTCACACTTTTGTTGCTCACAAGCAGAGAGATACCTGACCAGTTCAGAAACCTACACCTGTCATGCCCGCGATGTCTGTTTGTTCTCAGCCAGCATCTTTATCACGCATCAGCAAGGGTTGGACAGTGTAAATAACTACCTGTCTAATCCTCACAATTAGATAACTGTGATTAGGGCAATCCCTGACCTGAGAGGTGTTGAGACTGATGGATAAATAACAGGGAATGCCTCGGAGATTAAGTCAAGACATGAAGGAAAACAAGATGATGATGAAGGAACAAGAGCCATAGACTGATGTAGGACAATTAGGTAGAAGACAACCTGGGTTACCAAAGAAATGTGTTTAAATGTGGTGATGTCTGTTTGGAGGCACATGAACAAACAAATTAACTTTGCTCTGGAAAAATCAAGGTCGTAAGTGTTGTTGTCATAGTCAATTTGCCACTTTATTTTCTACAAGGCAGATAAATGCTTATCTGTCTGCAGAATAGGTGGAAATACCAGGTTGGTTACACACACTGATTTCATGGAATTGCTGGCAAATTGAATCATTTCTCATCTCTCTTTGCTTCATCTCTTTGTTTTTCCATGTTCTTTTTTGTTATCAGAGGTAAAGTTTATTGCCCAGAGGTTGCGCTTTTAAATCTCAGGAGACCTAAAAGAGATCTCGGTCATATGTTATTTAAATGTCAACTTTGTTTCAGATGTTTCTGCTAAAAATCTTGACAGATGTTACAGATGTATTGAGATTTGTTGCAGTTCTGTGGACCTCGTTGGAGACCTCTGTTCTAGGTAAGACAATGTTCTAGGTAAGACAAACCCTCATATTGTTTTTTTTTGTCTTTACTATAGGTCTGTTTTTATAGTGATATTAATCTAAAGGCTATTAACCTCAAAACAACAACAAAAATAGATTATGTACGGGTATCTATTTCCTCTGACTGAAAGCTCTATCTCAGAGTCTACAGTATCAATCCTCTATCTATCTCACCCAGTCCACCTTAAGAGCAGCTTGAGCAGGCTGTCGTGTTTGTGTTGAAGCCAACAGGCACAATATATTACAGTCTAGGGCTCACTGCTGAAAAGCCTGCTGGATCTCCCAGTGACCTGCTGTTCTTTCTTGCCTTCCTGTGTGTTTTTTCTTCCTCTCTAGATTTAGATTAAAAACAAAGCTGGTTCCTTTTCCTCCCTCATCTTTGTAGACCAGAGCAAGAAGATCTTTTAGTTTCAAGGTAGTGGAGGAACAAGGTTGGAGGACACTGGCACATTTGAATGGAAGTATATGTTTGTTTTAGTATCTTGTTGGGGACATTTGCAGAAGGACAAGTTTGGAGTCTGTTGGACGTCATTCTTCGGAATTCCCTGCTGCTCCTGAGCTGTCAGGCAACAAAACACACTCAGTAAAGAGACTGTAAGACTGGAATGTCACCCCAAGGAATTCTGGTGGGAATCAATTCCAAGTGTGAGTAAGGGGATCTGTTTTATGAGTACCCCTTGTTGGATGCACTGACAGTCTTGTTCTGCGTGGGATCTGGGCTCAGAAAAAGCAGAGCCGGGCTGCCAGTGCCAGAGCACGATCTGGGGCTCTGTCCCCTGAGGTTGGGGCACTCAGGGGTGCTGAGGGTCAGGGGAGTGTGTTGGTCGCCAAACCCAAACCCTCCGGTGACCATGTACCCGCAGGGTAGACATCCGGTAAGTGTACTGCGCTCTCTTGTTCTCCCATGTTCTCGCTGTTAGAGGACAAACAAACAGATTAAGCAATTGGATGCAAGAAAGATGTCTTTGTAGACTTTCAAACGCACGTACGCATATTCTCGCGCACCCTCTGTCAGCTGCACCCAGGTGCTCTCAAGAGCCAGTTGATGGGAAGTTGTGTGGGAGGATACAGTGTGTGGTGTATTAGTTTGTGCAATAAATCTTTGTGACACCCCCTCTAATAGATGCCACAGCGCACTGTGTTTAGGCAAATTTGGAGTGGTTTACTGTAGATGTGTATGTATGTGGGCGGGGTTGTACGGGCGGACAGTGGTAAGTTTATTTGTTATCTGTAACCCATTTTAGGTAAATAGGTCAGTCAACTGATTGAAGTTTGTATAGAATCTCAAGTATTCACGCTGCAGCCTGTTTTAAGTGTGGTTAAGCATTATAGCCAAGACCATTATTGCATCTTTGTTTACTTCATAAATTGGATTTAGGTTAGCAAGAGCCCTTTTTTCATCTGTATTCTGGGTTAAGTATAGGTTAAGCATTTTTGGCATGCTATCAGTTACCCCAGGAAATTATTTTAACTAGTAACTCAGTTTGTAAAAACAAGCAAAAATTTTTTTTTAAAATGCTTACATTACAAGTCATCGGGGCAACCGTTACCACGTTTTAGGAAAACTGTCAAACAATGTACAGGTTATATTTAATCCCAAAATCAACTTTAGATGTTGCATTAAGTAAAGGAAGGCTGTTTTAGGTCAACAATTTGGGGTTGGTCTGTAAGACCTAAACTGTTATAAACCGTTTTTAAAAAATGTCAAAATGATATCAATGCTAATCAACAAGATGCAACGAGTGCATTAACCCAGAATTGACCTTAAACCATGCAGAAAAGTCCTGAGATTCCCAGTCAGAGTGTGAAAATGTGTTTCATAATGATACACTAAACAAACTCCAAAGCGCTATTAAAACCTGCGGCCAGGTTTTATTTTTACCCTGTGGCATGTGAAACATGATCTGTGACAGTGTAAGGTGTGAGAAAGGTCTGCGTTTGTGTAACCGTGCATTAACATTGCTTTTGCATTCACACCAGTTCTTGTTTTGTAACTTTGTAGATGCAAAAATTCATGGTATTAACAAACTCTCTTATTAAGTGCAATAGTTAAGGCAAGCAAAAAAACCCTCAGACTTGCATTGAAGAACAGACCTAAGCCAAGGGACCAGAATATCATAGAGGCTTGAGCTCTTAGAACTTGGTCCAGTAGGGAACAAAAACCAACTAGAACATCAATAGCAACCTCATATCAATGTCCTGGCCATCCACAATACCCTACCATCCTAGCAACGAGTTTTCCACAGCTCAGTGCTACTTCCTTTTTCTTTGATGTACAAGTGTACAATCTAGTTTTTTGTGGAGCACCCTTTAGCCAAAAACAAAGGTCATTCCAATGTTATATCAGTCAGATAAAGACTAGTCCAACAGCCATGGTTTATCATTCATTTTAAGCACAAGACAGACGCCATCTGGTGCAAATCAAATAGAGGCTATTAGTATGAAATGGTAACTGATGTAATGACCCTTCCAGAATAAATAGCCTATTTTAACTATGCATACACATACTTGCATGTCCGCATGTGTCAGATTCTACGTCTACATGCCCAGTGAAAAGGTTAAGACCTGATTTGCAAGGCAAACCCCATTGGAAAGACTGGTAATTGGTTCCACTGGATTTTTGTGGTTTTCATTATCTGAGGCAGGGGGATTGGGTTTGCGGGGTGGGGGGTGTAGGAATTAGAGAGGGATAACTGCGCTCTGTGCTTTCGAGCCAAAAACAATAATAATAAAAAAAAACCTGAGCTGGGAAAGCTCATAATCCATGGCAGCCACACCTTCAGTTTCCGATAGTTACAGAACACAAACTTCCAGGACTGCTCCGTGAGAAACAATAGTTTTAGAGGTGATTTTATGGTGGTTTTAATACTGATCCCGGATCAGTTCTATTGATTGTGTTCTGTTGGTGAAAACAGAGTGACGTTCCTCAATCAGTGGAAAAGGGTGAGAAGTCCACAAATGTCATGTGCAAGGTGTGAGAAATAAGACCCTCTTCTCTATGCAGGGGGTCTTAGGATGGTTTGACATGACCAGAGGTTCGAGAAACCTGATATAAAAACAGGCTGTTTAAGCTGTGTGTGTTGCCCTCCATACCACACATTTGAGTAAGAGACATTTACAGAGACATTTGCGTCTTCGTTATGTCACTAATAGTATCTGTGTTTGCGCTGAATAGATTTATGGGTCTTTTGTAGAGGCAGGTGTTTGTGTGTTGTTTTCAGAATGCAACTAAAGAGAGTTTGTCTCAGTACCCTGGATCATGACTTAATTAATTTAGAAAAACAGTTCATCTGATTGGCTGCCTGGTGCAGTGAAACTCATTGGCTGGCCGATACAAGCGCCATGTGTGACATTTAATATAACACTGTGTCCTAACCAGCCAAGACTGCAACAAGTGACTTGGATTCTATTTAGGTAGTGAGCATGATAGCCCCGCCCACAGTGAAATCTCATTGGTCCATTCCACATGGCTATATATTAAACACTAAATATCTTCTGATTGGCTGTGTTTGTGTGGGATCACACAGCATTTCTGTGTGGACAATCCAATGACTTTTGAATCTGTGTATAGTTAGGTCACTTGTGAGGGATGTTACATCAAATCACATTTCTGCAAATCACATTTGGCCCTTTGTAGATGACCACACATGTGATTACAACTGTTCTGAATATTCATTAATTAGTCGTCTTGGTTTTTGGTTAGCCAATGATTAAATAAAGCCTTAAATTTGAATATCATATTCACACACACTCTTTTTAGTATGATGTATGTGTGTGTGTTTAAGAGAGAAAGCAATTTTTTTTGTACTGATGTGGTGGCCAAGCAGTGATTGTTGCCAAATTCCTGGCTGCAAAATTCGCATATGTTCCTTTAATGAGCTGATCTTTTTCTCTCTGTCTTTTTCTCTCTAAACCTACAGCCTTATTGTTTTAATAAATCCTTCATTCTGGCCACATTTGGACATTAATCCTTTTGGTGTCTAGTATCATCTCGCAGTTTTTCACTTTTCATTCTTTCACTTGTAATCAAGATAATGTCATTTTTAATTTATGACTTTTTACAGTTCTGCCTGTAAATGAAATTTCCATATTTTGTGGGTTAACTTTGGTAATTTTATGGTTTTCATTGAAATACCATAATATATAAAACCATGGTACATTTACAGCTTTTACATCTTTCTTTCTTTCTCTCTTTTTTCTCTCTTTCTTTCTTTCTTTCTTTCTTTCTTTCTTTCTTTCTTTCTTTCTTTCTCTCTTTCTCTCTCTCTTTCTCTCTCTCTTTCTCTCTCTCTTTCTCTCTCTCTTTCTCTTTATTTCTTCAGCACAGTCCTAATCATTGCTGATTTTCATTGGCATAAAGTATTAAAGCTGTTTCTTCTGCCTGCCAATCCACAGTTTCTAATCCAGTATTGGACGGCGATGGCTTTCTTTTGGCCTCACAATGGGAGCCACCAAACTAAAATGAGCCATTCTAGTAGCTCGCCAAGATAGTCTGTGCAGTCACCCGGTATCCCAGCATTCATTGGGGCTTAAGATCTTTGAAAGACTCTGATATGAAGGGTGAAAGCGAGGAACATTCCCTCAGATGGTTTAATAAGGTTGTGACGGAAGAGACGGCCCAAAACTCACGCCTCGGTAACCAGACTTTCACCAAGGTGTATCTGCTAAACTAAGCTAAGCTATCCTGGGAATTCCAGCAGTTATTTGGAGATAAGGCTCTGATCAGTCTTGCAGAACTGGCCAGAAAGAAGAGATGTTTTTTTGGAGAGCAAAAGTACATACACACACATTTAGTCGGGTCCCCCTGAGATCATACTGACACCTTCTTTCCACCCACTCTTTGGTGTACCTCATCTATTCATGTGCCTTTTTGCACTAAATATTTCACCAGCGGATGATTATTTCATGGATGTCTCTGTCCCAGCCTGTCTGCGAGGATGCAAGCGGAAAACAGTTCTGTAGACATCTCAAAAGCTGTCAGCGCTTCTCTCTTCACCTCTCTCTCTCTCTCTCTCTCTCTCTCTCCTTCCTCGAGTCGATTTAAAAAACTGTCCAAAATAGCAACTCCAGCCATGATAGATTAGATGATCAGAACTGGTGACTGAGAGAGACTTTGCTTTATCTTTCTTTCACTTATTTTTTCACTTTCTTTCACTGCTTTTCTTTCACACTTTTGCTTTTGATGTTTTAAATTTTATTCTTTCATTCTTATTTTTTTCATTTTATTCTTTCTATTTTTGGTCGTGTTCTTGGTCTTTGGTCTAGCTCATTCTTTTGTCTTTTTTAGTATTCTTTCTTTCAGTGTCTTTTTCTAATTTTTCTTTCTTTGTTCTCTGAAACCATTTAGAAGACATTTCGAAAACTGTCACTGTTTTTCTCTCAACGTCTCTCTCTCGCTCTTTCCTCAAACCTATTTTAAACGTGTCCAAAATAGCAACTCCAGCCTTGATAGACGAGATGATCAGTAGGCGATTGGGAGAGATTTCATTTCCCACCATTGTTATGGGATCTGGTCATGTCTCTCTCTCCCCCCTTGACCTCCGTCAGAAGATAATCTCCAGTAATTCCAGGCTAGCCTGCTGCGACTCGTCTGAATTGTGATTGACTAGGCGATGTACCACATGGCTAGCTGTCTGCGTTTCCAGCGAGTCTTATTCCCCTTCGGCCAGATTAACAGGATCAGTTTTGGATTTCAGGATTCCCGCTTCTCCTGTCTCACACAGATGCTGTAACTTAGGTTTCCTCCATGTGTTTGTTTATGTGTGTTTGTACGTATGTATGCATGTTTCTATGTTGTCAACCCTGTCAGCTTCATACACCCACCATCTGTTGACCATAAGAGCACCATCTTGGAAATAAATATTTTTATTCTTATTCTTTTATTTTAAAACTTCAAATTTTTAGGCCAGTTTTTTTTACAGTGTGAACCAGCCTTCCATTCTAAAGTGAAACTTCACGAACAGTCTGTGCTACAGACAGTCAGAAGTGTTATTTTTCAAGAGGTTGGCGTTTTCACCTGGCAAAGACCTGGGATTCGGTAAAAATCAACCTACAAATGGCCAGTTAACCATCCACGAACACCCAAGTAACCATAGCTTACCTACTAGCATTTTGGCTGAAAGTATTTGGATAGGCTAAGACCGTTCACATTATCCTTAGAAAATGGAAAAATTTGAGTTATCAATGGAATTCTTCTTTGTTAAAGCAATATAAAATACGTCCTTTGCAGGTTTCCATAATGTTTGATTTGTCATGAAGATATTCTATATAACTGTTGATGTGGAAATCCACCGTTATTATCTGCCCTTCAATAAGTCCAGGCCCACATGGTTTCCATGGTGTTCAGGATTGTTACTGTATACACACACACACACACATGTTGAGGGTCAGAGATACAATGATAGCCTCCCCGCTCACACACACACACACACACAGTATGGTGTGTGTACTGAACTCATCCAGTCAGCTGTGCGCCTGCGGCTTAATTACTGGAAAGCTCACCGAGTGTCTGACCTCTCCCGTTAGCCCAATTGAAATTTAATTGAATTCCGCTTGTCTAGACTAATGAAGCTCCTACTGAAACCGCCAATCTATGGCCGGCGGCCGGACACCGCGTTTCGGAGAGAGAGAACGGTGGAGAATGGCAAGCCCAGAGGAGGGCAGGACAAAGGCAGCCATTTTAGGAAACAGCTGACGGAATGGGATAGTGTTCAAAAATAGCAATGGAAAGTACTATGTGTTTAAATGAGGAGGAGAAATAGATAAGGGTACAGTATGAACAGGTTAGAGCACTGAGGGTTTTTCCTGACATATTACTTACAACTTGTTCCACATGAAATCTGTGTATCGTCTTTTTTTATTTTCTTGCATTGATTGTGGAGGAAAATGCGTGGAATTGGATTAAATTTAGTAAAATGTGTTGGAAATAAACTGAGAATATTGCATTGATACTGAGAGCATCATTAAAATAGCCCAAATAAACCAACATTTGGAATTTTATGAATGTCATGAATTAAATTCTGCAGAAATCGTTCAGTGGATTTCTGCCGGCCCAGATTCCCTGCAGCAGGACTCATGCCGCTGATCTGAGATTAATGATACGTTCATGAGATAAGAATTTGACATAGCTCCAATTATTGTGAAGGTTTGTTCCTCACAGGCTGCTGAAATAGAGCAAGAGTTTAAGGAAGGCTAGATGGCAATTTTGGCTCTGTAGATTTTCTGGTGTATTTGCAGCTATCAAGAGTTAAGATTAGAGGTGACCCCGGCAACAATTTTGGGTTCAAATGTTTCCTTAAGTAAAACATTTTAAATGTTACTTTGAATGTTCTAGAAATGTTATGTAATGTTTTGAATGTAATGTTTTTGAAATGATTATATGATTGTATAATGATTCAAAAAGTTCTACTAATGTTTTTTTAAGAGCTTGAACTACTAACTTAAAGAGAACTTTTAGAGAATGTTAGCCAGTGTTGTGAGAACATTCCCTGTTAGCTGGGTTATGGTCTTATAAGGCTTAATAAAGCTAGCAGTGACTTGAGTAAATGAGACCTTTCAGTGTGACCTTGAAAATCTGGGTTGATTTTAATACAAAAGTCATGCCCAGATTACTCCAAGAACAGCAATAACATGCTCAGATCCTTTTCTTGAACAGAAAGGAATTTTTTTTTTTCTCCACCAAAAGGCTTGTACTCTTGGTACCCTTTAATGGGACAATAATTTTAGCATTATTATCTCAGTGTCATGTCTATCTAAAACCATATTCATTTCCCGTTTTATGCGTTCTACAGTATAAAAAAGGATGTTTGTCAAGATGTACCGTTCATTGTTTTGTCCTGGTAGTACAGTAATAAGAGAAAGAGCATTTTCTCTGAAATGAGTTACTGAAAAACATGCTGTTGTCATGAAATTATCTGTCTTTTCCTTTAAAAAATGATGCGTAGCACTCACAGTTTAAACTCACAGCGAGGCCACTTGATAACTAGGTGGGCGTGCTCTGTCCTATTCTCTCTCTCTCTGTAGGTTCCTCTGCAGCCTGGACAGTCGTTTAAGTTCACGGTTCTGGAGACTTTGGACCGCATTAAAGAAGAGTTCCAGTTCCTTCAGGCGCAGTACCACAGGTGAGCTCTTATATGCTGATTTACGGATCTCAGCATGTGAAAAGCTTTCGATTATTTATGGATCTCTGCCCACAGGCTAATAACTGGCTGGATGTGTGTTGAGTTATTGTTACCGTAAGGTCATACAGCAGTGTGATACCATCATTGTGATATGCTGTCTTTTTAAACAGGTGCTCACACCGACAGCCATTATATCGCTGAAACGTTGCCAAGTTGCTGTACTTTTGTTAACAGCAGACATTTCTACTCAAATGCGCTATCGCAACTTTAGTTTGCTGCATATAATTGTCAGTGTGAACAGGGCTTTGAGGGAGGCCAGCATAATGTCAACTTGGTCTCTGATTGGTTGTCAAGTCGTTGGCGTTTCGCTTATCCAAATATCTATTTCGCTTTTAATTGGAATTTATTTGTATGGCTGTTTTCACAGTAAATATTTTTCCAAAGCAACTTCAAAACGAATAACGCCTTTAAGGCGACACACTTTAATTAGAATTTAAAATGTAAGTTTCTCAACTAATAAACGTGATCGATATTTTAAACTGATGCACACACGGCTAAAGTCGACAGACGTAACCACACGTTTTTCTGCCGTGTTTTTTGTAGCCTCAAACTGGAGTGCGATAAGCTGGCCAGCGAGAAGACGGAAATGCAGAGACACTACATCATGGTGAGTTCAGCCGTCCCCTTCATTTTCATATCGCCCTGCGCTTCAATAAACACCCGCCTCGGCATAAAAGACCGTTTGTGCTGAAGGAGCGAGAGAGGTCTTCTGCTTGATTTCACGTTACGGGGTGTTTGGTTAACCTGAGGACACGCCAGCAGGATCAGGGTGGAGGTTGATGGAGATGACGGAGGTTAGAAGAAAGGTATGTGTGAGTCGGGGAGATGTGGATGAAAAACAGAGATGGAGGGGAAACAAAGATCAAGAGAGGACACAAGCACAGACTTGTACATAATGAGGGGGAACAGCTACCCTGTGCTCACTGAAAGCAGATAAGACAGGTTATATTTAGCCCGCTAGAACCGCCATGTACACCAAGACTTGTTTTAACAACACTCTCCTTTATTTTAATGTGTTTAAAGTTTATCACGTTTTTCTCTCTGCTCCAGACAGACTGCATGTTCTTTCTGTCTCTCTTTAGTGAACGATTTAGCTGTTGATGGGCATGAAATAGTTTTCAACGCTCATCTGAGATGGCGTGTTAGCCTCATAGCGAAGATGATTTAGATGATATTTGCATGTTGCAAAACTTGTTTAGGTTGGAGCCGTGGTGCAGTGGTTAGTGTACATGCTGCTTGTATAATGTAACTAGTGCTCATGTGGGCATGGTGGTTCGAATCTAATAGTTATGTTGCTTGTCTGTCACTGTTATGTTATTTGCAGGACATCATGGCACAAATTAAATGAAATTTTGGCGCAAATTTGAGGCATGCAATTGTATAATGGGTATTTGCAAAGCTGCATAAAAGCTACATAAAAATGAACACAAAAGGACATTGCAACTTATTTTGCTTATGTGTCATATTTAAGACAAAAATAAATGATGAGGAAAAAATGTAAAATGGGTCTTAAGTTTATCTATCAGAATTTAATTGAATGGCAAACATTGGGTGTTTAATATGGAATAAAACCAGACCTAAACATTTTAAAATCTAAAAAAACCTAAAACCAGACCACATTTACAGATCAGACACCGTAGCAAGATGCTGATTGGTTAATTTGTCGTAAGAGTTGCTGTTTAGGTTAAGCATCTGTCTTCGGCTGTGTGTGTGTGTTAGACAGTTGAGACCTCAGATTGTCAGAGGATAAAAAGATGATTTGAACTTAACATAAAAATTATCTGTCTCTTTAAACTGTTGCTCTCTGCTTTCCTGAAGAATATTGGCACAGATTGCCCTCACGCCCACTGAGAGAGAGAGAGAGAAAAAGACAGCGAGCGTGAGGAGAGATCTACAGTGAAGAGAAATGAGGGGAGAGAGAGTTGATTGAAACACAGCGGTAAAGGAAAAGAGGAGGGGCGGATAATGGCTGATAGAGAAGATGAAAAGGAGGTGAAGCGAGCGAGTGAGTTTAAAGAGACAGTACGACGACAAATAAGAGGGAAAGAAAAAGAAAGGGAGATGTTACTGTTGCAATGTTTTACACATTGTGTGATTCTCATAATTGTTAACTAATTATCTGCGGGTTGATGAAACTGGATTCAGTAATTCGCTTCACCTGTAATTGAGCTGATATGAATTGGCACACAGTAAATCAGATTGTGTTTCTGGTTTAGAAATGTAATTCATCCGTCTGTCGGGAAATTTGCCAGGTACCTCGTAATTCAGTCTCGGATTTAAGATGAGCCGGTGTTCCTGGCTGACGTATAATGTCACTTTAACGTCTGTCTCGAGGACGTATAATGAACCAGTTTGTGATTCAGCTCTTTTTGTGACAGATTGAAAGGATGTCTTTGCTTTAGTTTAATAATATGAAGGTCTTGAAATGAAATTTCATCCATATAAATTTGAAGGAACCTCTTTAGTTTTTTTAGGATTTTATTCAGTCACAGCTAATAATTTTAGGTTGTAAGAACGTTTTTGTAAGACGTTACAAAAACATTCTAGGAACATTCAAAACGTTTGTTTTTTTAGACATTCTGTTAATGTTATCGCTCTGTTATGAGAATACTATTCAAACTTTTTTAAATTCTGTAACTTGTTAAAATGATACGTTAAAAATAATGTTTTTTATATGATATATTTCATTAAAAAACTTTGGTAACTTTAAGAGAACTTTTACAGAATGTTTTCTCCAACATTTTGAGAATGTTCTCCGTTATGTGCAACAAAGCACCGATAACTACAAATTTGCTGGTTGCAAAAAACAATTTTAAAGGATCAGTTCACCCAAAAATAAAAACTAGCCGTGTTGATTTTTATTTGCTGCTTCGCAAGTGCTGGCAGGAAATAAAAATCTAGTTAATATTTCTAAGAGCTTGTTTTTGTTTGACAGTACAATGAGTTGCTTATTTATATCGGTCAGTTTAAATATGAAAACTGGACTGTTTGGTTTTAATAGGGTCACAGTGGAGGAACTGTGCCAGTGAATTCAGATTCAGCAATGCTGTCCGTCTACACTACTGGATCAGAGGAAAAGTAAATACGAATAAATGCATCTGACTTCATGCGACCGCAGCTGCATGCGTGATACAATGCGTGATACGCACACACACACACACGCGCAAAGTCGAGCGTCCAGCTACGCAGCAGGAAATGTGTACAAGCGCCGGATGGCAAACAGCTGCCGGGTTAAACCAGGAGACACCTTGTGCATTTTGCCCCTCGTTAGGCCGGCGAGGATTAATATACATGCAAGCACACACACGCAACGAATGCGGCAGGAGGACAGGCTTTGTTGAACCTCCGCCGCGCTACATCCGCCACATGCCACGCACAATCTGCGCCAGACAACACACACACACACTCACTCTGTGGATTACACACACACACACACACTTGTGATGTAGAATAAGAATGCACTGACATGGGTGCAAGATTATATAACAGCGCTGTGTGGGAGAATTTAAACATTAAGGCATTATGATCTAAAGCGCATCACAGGCCGCCTTTATCCAGAATAACAACACAATCAGAATAACTCCGTCATGTCTCCTGTGAAGCTTATCCACCCACCTTCAAAATCGCATGTAATCACGCATGCTACGTAGACCGCAGTGGCACGTCACAATTTTGTAAAAACGAAGCAGCTGGGTAAACGAAAGCAACCTTCGATTTTGGTGTAAAGCCA